>PVLD010013094.1:0-57409 GCA_004027595.1 Dinomys branickii | reverse complement strand
CACACACACACACACACACACACACACACACACACACACACACACACACACACACACACACACACACACACACACACACACACACACTCACACCCCCCCCCCACATTAAGAAAATCTACACAAAATGTTTGAGGGCTCCCGGGATCTGTAGTCAGCATAACTGGTAAAGGCCTTTTCCTGTATAAAACCAGTGTGTAAAGACTGGAAGATATTTGCTTTGCAAACACAGCACACAGATACTACCACAAGAGTTACAAGGAACACAAAGGAATAGGGGAGGGGCTGGGGATATAGCTCAGTGGAATAAGTGCTTGCCTAGCAAGCGCAGGGTCCTGAGTTTGATCCCCAGTACCGCAAAAAAAAAAAAAAAAAATCTGTATTGTTCTACAAAGGAGTAGGGGAAAGGAGCAAAGAGCAATTGTGGAACTGAAGAATGCAGTAACTGACCTGGAAGATTCACTGGACAGATCCGACGGAGGTCTGGACTGCACCGAAGAACTCAAAAAAGCTCATCATTTGAAATTATTTTGTTTGAGGAACAAAACAGGAAAAAAATTAGAAAGTGAAAAGAAATCTTTATTTTATGTAAGCCCTGTGGAAATGAGAAAGAAAGTGCCTGTGGATGTCATATAACGGAGAAATGAGGAAGAATCAGAGCAGCAACTGCAGTGGGGACGGATGAGGCACAAAGGAAGAGAGCAGGGGAAGGAGAGGAGCAGAAGAACCAAAGACGCCCAGAAGGCAGTTAACGAACTGAAATACAGGTACTTATCGACCAATCATTTTAAATGTGAAAGAATAAGCATCATAATCAAATGGAATAGAGTGGCTGAGGGTGAACAAACAAAAACTGAAAATAGCCCTCATAGGATCCAGCTAGATACTGTTAACTCTTCTTAATTCATTCAATGAGGCAGACTTTACCTTGACTCCAAAACCAGAAAGACTGTAAGAAAGGAAAAGTAAGTACAGTGTCTTTGATGAATATAAATACAAAAGCCCGCAACAAAATACTACCCATGAAATTCAGTGGCACATCAAAAAAGTCATGCACCAAGACCAAGTTTAACTTATCTCTGGTTACAAGAACATTTCAACATATGCAGTTCTATCCATGTGACACACTACATGAACAGGAGAAGCATAATAATCACAAGATCATCTCACAGATTAAAAAAATGTATTTGATAAAACTCAACATCATTTCATGGTAAAGTACTGAACACACTAGCAATAGAGGGAAACTATCTTAGCATAATAAACATTATATTTGAAAAGCTAATAACTAGCATCATACTAAATGGTATCTTTAAAAGGAAAAAAAGGAACAACTGAAAAAGTTCATGAGTGCCAAATGAACCTTACAAAAAGTACTAAAAGATATTCTAGACAGAGAAAAAGGAGACCACAATCTCAAGAACAGCAATAGAAAGGAAACCTTCAGGCAGAGTAAACAATTAAACAGCAAAAGTAGGAAACGAGCAGCAAGTAAATAGCATGACAAGGGTAAGCCAACATATATCAGTTATAACCATTAATGTAAATTCACCAGTCAAAAGAAACAGACTGGCAGAGTGGAGTAAGAAACAAAATCCCACAATATGATGTATACAGGAAATACACTTTATTCAAAAGGAAATCCATAGACTGAAAGTCAAAGGATGGGCAACAATTCTTATGCAACAGGTTCCCAGAAAAAAGCAGGGGTAGCTATTATGTTTGCAGATAATGTAAACTTCAAACTGAAAACAATCAAAAGAAATAAAGAAGGTCACTACATTCTAGTTAGGGGAAAACTGTAAGAGGAAGAGATAACAATCCTAAACATGTATGCACCAAATATTGGAGCACTAAGCTATATAAATCAAATCTTAACAGACATGAAAAACCAAATAATCAATAATACTATTGTAACAGGGGACCTAAACACCCCTTTGATGCAAACAAACAGGTCAGCTAGACAAAAAATCAGCCAAAGAATAACAGACCTGAACCCAATCTGTGACTAAATGGACTTAGTAGATGTATACAGAGTGTTCCATCCCACAACATCAGAATACACATTTTTCTAAGCTGCACATGGGACTTTCTCAAAAGTAGACCACATTCCAGCCCATAGAGCATACCTTCCTAAATGCAAAAGAATTGAAATTATCCCATGCATATTATCTGACCACAGTGCAATGATATTGGAAATTAATGACAAAAGAAACTCCAAAAACTCCATAAACACTTGGAAATTAGACAACAACCTCTTGAACTGGGTCACAGAAGAAATTAAGGAAGAAAGTGATAGGGCTTTTTCCTTAGGTCAGGGCCAGGACCCCCATGCGCCTTGCTTTTACTCAGTGAATACAGCAAGTTCCCGAGACTTACTAACAAGTTCTGTTCTGAGACAGCATTTTCAGTCCAATTGATGCCTAAGTCCAACAAAGTGAGTCTTACACACCTTTGATGCAAACCTACAATGTAAGTCATAAGAAACCACACACAGACACACACACACACACACAATACAGGAAGCCCCCATTGACATGACACTCTACTACTATGCAACATCACAATGTGTGGTAAGCACACAGCAGAACAACTGTGATAGTATCTGGCAGATACCTGAGCTACTTCTACTGTTTGTTCACATGTGCTAACGTTCCTACTGTGCAAGATCCAATTTGGTCTGTGGAAGTTTGCAACTTAATGTTTGTAAACTGCTGACTTACTATACATGAAGTCAGAGCAGTTTGCCAAGAGAATAAGAAAAAAGCATTGTAATCTGGAAAGAAGTAAAATATGGTACAAATGTAATACAGGAAACTAAGCGTCCTGCAATACTGAGCTCAAATTGGCACAAGTGTACCAAATCCTAGCTTCATCCCTTGAAGATGCCTAGGAACAATGACTAGCCCAATTTCCATAGTCGCCTCTAGCATGCGATTATGGCTTCTAGTTACTCTACCCCATCAAAAGAAACCTGAGATTCCTAGACAGAGAGCTAATTTTCATTTTAAGGCAGAAAATGCACACGATAGGAGGCTGCCAGAGACTACCAAAGTCATGTTAGAAGGACTCAGAGGAACACTTGAGTAGGCTCTTGCTGGCCAAAGGTGGAATAATTACAATGTTAACAGAGATAAGAACTGAAACGCAGTGGTACCTCAGTTGACAAACTCAATTCTTTCCATGCTTGTGGTCACAAATCAGATTGGATGAGGATGGAATCAAATTCAATAGTTAAGTTCAATGTTGACTTCATGGGGAGATTTGATTCAGTTCCTGTCCAATTCATTTTGAGACCCGAAGTGGGAAAAATTAAGTTCATGAACCACAGCACCACCATGGCTTGAAATCTATGCATTTATAACAATATTAAAAAGTTAATTCCTAATGTCAGAAGGTGATAGAAAACTAATGCAGTGTCCTGCAAACTGAGTAAGTAGAAGGTAAGAGTCTAAACTTTATCCTAGCTTCCCTATATGAATTGTGGCACAAGTAATTAAGTACTAGGGTAAGGAGAACACTCCCTTAAAAGACCCTTCCTGTTGATAAATGAAAAGAAAACAATACAGTATGACTACTTTGCAACCCTCGGTCAACTAATGCGTCAAGGAGTTGGATCTCTGGCTGTAAACATCCAAACGGAAGAGAAACTAGGCATTTTATGCTGCTTGAAGCGCTCACCACTGACCTATAGTCCTGTTGACAGGGAGGAATCGGAGTCTGAGAAAGTGTGTGCATCCAGCTGTGGCTCCAGACCTACGAGGACAGAGCAATGCCTCGAGCTGCCCCCTGAGGACGTAGCTGACAAGATACAGGCTGTGGCAAAGAGCACAGGGCAAAACGCGAGTTCTTTAGCAGATATCTTGTATAAACAAAAACCAGAGAAAGATGTAAAGGAGGAATCTGTGGATTAAAATAGACTTGAAAAAACAAGATAAGCAAAGAGTCTAGGGTTGAAAATTTGCATGATGGGAACATGAAAGACCAAGGCAGCCAGGACCTTGAGAGTCCAGTCGCCCCTGGAAGGAGAGCGGGGGCTAAGATAGGGAGCAGCAGCGAAGGGACATCTAGTGTGGATGCAAAGCCCAGCTTTTAATCTGGGTGTTTCTAAGTGCTTATAGGAGTAATTTAGTAAACTGGGAAAAAGGGGAAGGTCTAAGCGTATACTTGCAAATACTAAGCGTATCACACATCTGTGAGGGTAACAGCCCTGCTTCCATAGTGCTGTCTCCAGTTACAGTTCAGTCCCGTTGCTTTCTTATAATGTGCAAAACGTCACTCTAAGTTATTTTATGTTGCAGCATAACTTTCTGTTGACAGTTTCATTTGCTAGTGAGAAAAATAAGGTAAAAATGACAGTGTTCATCCAGTTATTTAGACCCTTGGGGCTGACCCTTCCCCACAAGAATGACCTCTGACTGATTTGGGAAGCAATTTTGAGAATGATGCAGAAAGTGCATTTTGTGCCTATTAATTGATGGCTTCCTTAGGTCATTTCACAATTTTTTATTGTTAAAGGGCATCTGCTCTGGGCCAGGAGTTGGGTTACAGTGGTGTATGAGGTCATTGTTATTAGTGACTTTACTCTGTTTTCAGACTAATGAAATGTGAGCAGGCCCCGCACACATCCAGGGAAATGGCCATGGTTTTTATCCAAGAATGGAGGTTTTGCTGAGACTAGAGGATGAAGGGAAATTCACCAACTCCAGGAGAATGGAGACATTAGTGAGGGGGAACTGCTGGGATATAGGTTTTGAGGTGACAGACCAGGAGGAGACATAGCAGGAACATGGAAAAGGATTCTGAGCTCTCCTAATATTTAAACCTTAATTTCACCCACTAGAAAAGCAGGCTAAACCCAACTAAATCCGGATATGCGCATTCAAAGGGAACACAGAGTAAATGATGAACTGAGCTTCCTACAAGCAAAACTAAATCTCTCTCTCTCTCTCCCTCATTTTAACCTCTGTCTCTGTGTATCTGTCTGTCTGTCTCTCATTTTAATTATACAGAGTTAGTCAACATAGGGCAGAGAAGAGAGAAAACTGATGGTTTTGAAAGAATTTGGACCAAAATTAAAGCATATTCAGGCTTGTTTAGTGTGGAACTAGACAATTTATTTAGTGCCAGCATGAGAGAGTTCATGGCACAATGCTTTATAGCATTATTAAAGGTTTCATAAATGCAGGCATCAGGTTTCCATCACCAGGGAGCTGGAGAGACTAAGTCATTACATGGCAATAGCCCTGTGCTGCAAGATCACAGCTGGTGAATTTAAAGTTTCTTTGAAACTGTGGGCTTTTCCCCTTACAACAAGAACATTAAACTATTTTCAGAATTAAACAGCAGTCAAATGTGACTGTTTCATTAGGTCTGAGCACAACTGGATGCTTGGAGCTGTTTTGATAATCGTCTTTAAGTTCTGAGAGGCTGATCTGAGAAAAGTCTCTTCTGACCACAGCAAGCCACACAGCTCAGGGGACCTGCTGCCTGCTGGCATCTCTGTGGCCTCCACTCAAGGCCACACTGGCCCAGCCTTGGAGCCAGCCTTGCCTGGGGCTCATGTACCAACACTTGAGACTTGTTCTCTTTTCTCACCATCACTGCCCTCTTCTTTGAGCCTCAGCCTCATCTGTAAAATGAAGATTTTCCCTCATCTTTAGGCAGTGACATCACAACACCCTCCTGGCATTTATACTCTGAGATTCTCTGATTAATATACACCAATCAGTGTTTCACTAAACAGAAAAACAGGGAGGTTGTTAACCCCAGGCCGTGGGGACAGAGAACTATGGTCAGATGTCTACAAACAATTTCTTAGCCAAGGCCCCCAAGTCTTGAGCTGTGACACTGTCTTCCTGGAGAATGGACCATGTGACTTCCCAGCTGCAAGGAAGCATCCAACAGAGCCCAGCGCTGTACACAGCTACGTGTGGTAAATCCCACTGCTGACCTCCATGTTCGTATGGTTTGTTGTCTAGAGCTTTCTTCATTCTTCTCTGCCTAGATACTTATTTTCTTCATCATTACAATTTGCTGTAGTATTTATATTTTATATTTTGTCACTAAAATTCTTCTGAGCTCGAGTTCTGAGAAATGTTGAATGTGGTTTGCAATGAGCAACAAATGCAGGAATGCCTGGGGGAAGCAGAGCGGAGGGGCTGAGCTGGCCCTGCTGGCATCGGGGCCGCTGCTCCACTGGCTCAAAAGGACACTTGCCCCTGACGGTCCTACGGTGGAAGCTCTGCACCCTTTCCTCCAGGAGCGTCTCCAGTTTTGCTCAAACTAGTTCGAGTTGGGTTTTATTACTCATAACCACAGGAAGCGTAGCTAACTGACAGTGGTATTAAAGCTCGCAGCCTTCTGGATAGTCTGTGGTGCAGGCAGATGCGTGGGTGCGGGACGGTGAGGCAGCACCGCAGGACTTAG
Source organism: Dinomys branickii (assembly GCA_004027595.1). NCBI lineage: Eukaryota > Metazoa > Chordata > Mammalia > Rodentia > Dinomyidae > Dinomys > Dinomys branickii. The sequence goes on along the minus strand of PVLD010013094.1, from coordinate 50,983 downwards.
CCACAGTACCTCCTTTCCCAGGAGTGTCTTGTGCAGGTGTTTGCGGCGCATTCTTGACTCCCAGTGAACATCCATGTTCTAATCATGCTTGCAGATGGGCTTTCCCATACATTGTTAGCTTAGCTTAGACATAGGAAGGAGTGTGGGTTACAGAATAAGCTGGAACATTCGGCAGGAACTTGTGTGAAAGAAATCCTAAAAAGAGCTTGGCTGACTTAAAGTAGAAGAGGCCAGATGATGTTCAGTATTGGACACCTAGGATCAGTTTAAGCAACCTCAGTGCGTAAAACTAATCCTTTCAGCACATCAGAAAGCTGCGGAGTATGACAGAGTTTTCCGCAGCAAGACATGAAAGATTGCCTTGTCATGTGGGAAGTGGAAGTGACTAAGCAAAAGCATGAATTCTATGTTACATTTGTGTACATCATGGTTTTGACACTTGGCAACTGTGTCAATTTGACAAGTTATTTATACTCCTTGTGCTTCAGTTTCAAATCTGCTAAGATATTGTGAATATAAATCAAAGAGTATACATATGATTGTCATTAAACTTTCCAACTTAGTGTAATAGCTTAATAATGTTAGCAATCATTTTATCATCATATCTACACAGCCTTAGCCCAACTTAAAAATTCAATTCATAATGGAAATATATTATGGAATGTTGGGAGCCGGTGTGAGGGCTTGCTGTTAGTCTCCTTGGAATCAGCCCCTCCCACCGTGTTACCAAGATGGCGCCTATATCCTGTTTTCTGGTTCTTGTTGCCGACTCTGTGTATACCTTATATAGAAAGGTGCCTGCTTATGGCACCCTGAAACCAATCCTGAAGGCCCACGTGGCGTAGTGTGATTTGCTAACCGCCCTTATATAAGTTGCTGTAACGGGAAGCTGGAAAAAGAAGAAGCCCGGAAGGAGCCACAGAGAGTGGACTCCTGTGGGGTTTGTGCTGTGTCCAATAAAGAAAACACGTTACAGAATCTGATCGTCTGTGTGCTGTCTTCTGCGGGTCGGGAGCGGCGCCGGACAATGGAATGTGTATAGTCCTGGAATGTGTGTAATTCCAAAAATCTGATTCTTTTTCTTACATATTGCTTCATGCTGTGTAAAATTATTTTTAAAATTATGTGCAGAAATTTTTATTGTAGGCCAAGACACGTAATAGAAGAGTAGAAACTTCACTTCCTACCTTTAGAAATTTAGGGTCTGATGGAACATTTGAGGTAATAGTTGAAGGAGAAGGAGAAGGAGGAAGAAAGAAGGAAAACGAAAAGAAGAAGGAGAAGAGGAAATATGGAAGTTATATCACAAGCCAAGTTACCACTGGAAATAATAGTATGTTTACCACTACTGATTACTGCTATTGACAGGACTGAGCAATATTCTTTATAGCAAACACTCAAATGTGTGGATTGCTGGTCATCTTTCTCTAGAAAAGAGGAAGAAGACATCGTTCAGAAAATAGGCCACAATTCTTCCTGAGGGTAAAAATGATGTAATATGTTTATGAAATTGAGTATTACTCAGCTATGAAAAAAGATAAACTTGAGGCTTTTATTGGTAAATGGATGCAACTAGGATCATACTCATAAGCAAAATAATTAGACCCGCATGTGTAAACATGGTATTATTTCTCTAGTGTAAGAAATTCAAAGAGTAAATAAAATCTGAAATGCACAATGGATATTGTGAAAGGGGAAGAAACTGCTCAAAAGGAAAGAACTGGGATGAGGGAAAGGAGGAAAGAAAGAAGGAAAAAAAATGTATGTATACACAGGATAGCTAAGGTAATTTAATTACTAATTTCTATTGGTTTATTGAAAGGAACAGTTAATGTTTAATTGTTTGATTATTCTTGCATGCCTATATCTGGTAATCTGAACAACTACTTTGAATATAACAATATGTAATACAATAACCATTGTTAATTACCTATCATCTTTTTCTGAAAATCTGTATTGCTTTTATTGTTTCATATATCTTTTATTCTCTTTAAAATAAAGTAAAAAAAAAAATAGACCACAACTTAGTCTTAAATTTAAAACTCACTTCCTTGAAATTTTTAGGTATTCAGTAGCTCTGGAAGAAGTTATGCCCGAAGCTCTGAGTTACTTTACATTCATTTAGCATATCACATGATCAGTGGAAGAGTGTGTTGAGGATGCAGACAGAAAAGGTAGAGAGATGTTGTGATATCAGGAAAAACGTGGACATCCAGGCATGAGCCCTGAGGCTGGGAGGAGAAAAGGAGGGAAAGATGTAACCTGGGAGAAAAGACTTAGACAGTCTTGGAAGAAACCCAGTCTTCAGCATGTTGCTGTGTCCCAGTGGTTTTTATGGGCTTGGCTAGGAGTGGTCCTCTGTCTCCCAAAGACCACATTCAGAAGTGAGGTGAGCCAGTGGTTGTCAGTCAGATTCCAGTGAGCTTAACCAGCAAGCATAGCCCTTTGTTCAGAGGCTGTGTGTGCTGGGCTTCAAGCCTGAGCCACATGACTGGGACCCCAGACTTTAATGATGGGTACACGATGTCACCTTGAAGGCATTCTCACTTCCTGTCTGAGGGTTCCCAGGACCCCACTGCTCAGGCTACCACGTTGCTGTTTGACAAGAAGGACGAATTGCTCAGAGTCTGGATAAGAGTTAGGATGGGGAGTGAGGGTACGTATGCAGTGCCTGATTTGGAGTCGATGAGAGGGCACCTTTGCTTTGTTTCACTGTTCTTTAACATTTTCTTTTATCAGTCCATGTTTTCAGTCTGTGAAGTTTACGTTCATCTTGGAGAGGAGGTAACATGAATAACACACCTTGATTCTCTACCCCTCCTCTGCCCACCCAGCTTCCTCCTCCACCCCCTTTCCCTACTTTCATTATTATTGTTATCATCGTCATGTTTCGTTCATGTTTATGACACACGCTTACATTCACTGTGGGCATTTGGTGCAGGGACGTGACGTATCTGAAATCTTTGTGCCTTCTCTTGCACTCTCCACTTCTCCCCCTTTGGCTCCAGTCTTAGACTGAAAGGGCAAGTCAGACTACTCAGGGAGGTGGGGTTGGTCTTCTGGGATACATGTGCAAATATGGAGCATCCAGGAGGCTGAAGGAGTGACTCTGCTGCAAGGGGAACCTGTGTGGCTCTCACAGTATCCACTGCAAAGTGTAAATCTGCACTGGATTAGGAAGCAATCAAAGTAAGTGAAACAGCGCTTCCTCAGTCACATTTCTAGGCATGGGCATTTTTTTAAGAAATGGAGCTACTGAAGGGTTTTTAGCAACAACTTAATATAATCATGTTTATATTTTTCAAAGATGGCTACGGCTGCTGTGTACGTATCTGATTTGAGAGTGAATACTGTAGAAGTTGCTGCAGGCATCAAAGACAGAAATAATAAAAGAATTCCTAAGTGGAGGAGGGAATGAAGACAAGCAAACCAATTAAGAAGATCTAAACAGATTAGAATTAGTGGCATCTCCTCAGCATGGAAAGGGATGTGGGTTGATGGAGAGTGATGGGAAAAGGTAGTTTTTGACCTGGGAATCTGAAATAGGAAATGTGGCCAAAGGCAATATGATGTGGATGTTCCCTAGTCTTTTTTTCTGCATCTGGCAATATGCTTCCAGGTAGGATGGATCATGTAACCCTCTGGCTGATGAAGTAGGAATGGAAATGATGCATGGCCCCTCAGAGACGCAGCGCTGGAAACCCTGTGCCAGGCTGTCCTATTTCTCTTCCCTTCTGGCAGGAAGCAGGGAGGCCATATGCTGAGATGTGGAGCCACAGAATGTGAGCAGCTGGGAGTAACGAGTTACTTCCTGGAGGACAGCTGCTCCAGATCACTGCCCAGGCAAGTAATTGCTCAGGTAAAAAAGAAATGACAACCGTAATGACAGAATTGCTGGGCATAGCAAAAGAAGACAGATTTTAAAAAAGAGGAGCACAGAAAAGTGATGGAAACCTTTAATGAACAGCATAGGAAAGAATTAGAATGCATGAAATGGATTCAAAGAGACATTCTTGAAAGAAATGGAAGATGCACTCTCAGACCTTGAAGACAGCATGGCAGGACTGATTGTGAAAGAAAACATCTCTTAAAAATAACAAAGGAACAGCAAATAACAATTCAACAGCTGCAAGATGAGGCAATGTAAAGCAATCTAATGCTGATAGGTGTCAACAAAAGAGCAGGAGACAACATGAATGACATAAAAAGACTGTTTGCAGGGTAACAGCAGAAAATTTCCCAAGCATGGGGCAAGAACCTTATATACACAGAAATGAGGCATATAGAACCCCAATTAGCCATAACAAAAATAAATCTACACCCAGGAAAAGAAAGTAGGTGGAAGTCTTGAAGACATATGGTAAGTAGAGAATTCATGAACAAAAACCAAACTGCATGAGGAATATTTCAAAGAATCAACAACTGGGATCTCATCTTATTGAAAAGATTTTGCACATCAGAAGAAATCGCTAATAAGATGCAAAGAAAACCCATGAATTGGGAAAAAATGTTAGCAAACTGTCTCTCATATAAAGAACTCCTGTCTAGAACATATAAAGAATTAAAAAAAAATCAGTCCCCCTCAATTCAAAGACCCAGTACAAAAATGTGCATGTGAGATGAATACACATTTCTCACATGAAGAAATACAAATGGCAAATAAATACATGAAAAAGTTCAATATCATTAGTCATTTGAGAAATGCAAATTAAAACAACACTGAGATTCCATCTTACCTTAGAAAGGACGGCTATCATCAAGAAATCAACCAACAAATGCTGGAGGGACTGTGGGGGAAAAAGGAACTCTTTTCCATTGTAGGTGGGAGTGTAGACTAGTGCAAGCACTGTGGAAATCAGTCTGGAGATTCCTCACAAAACTAAGATTAGAGGTCCCATTCAACCCAGCTATTTCTCTTCTGGGTATTTTTCCAGAAGACCTAAAAACATCACACCATAGTGATATATGTGCACCCATGTTTATAGTAGTGCAATATATAATAGCTAAATCTTGGAAACAATCCAAATGTCTAACAACTGAGGAATGGTTAAAAAAGATGTATTTTTATACAATGGAGTATTACTCATCCATAAAGAAGATAAAGTAGAGGTTTTTAATAGGTAAATGTATGCAACTAGATACCATATTCACTAGTGAAATAAATCAGATTCACATGTGTAAACATTGTATTCCCTCCTTACTATAGGGAGGAAAAACAAAATCTGAAAATTTCAAATAAAATCTGAAGGTTACAATAGATATTGTAAAAGGGAAAAGAAACTGCTCAAATAGGAAGGAGCAACTGGGATGGAGGGGAGAGGAAAAAGAAAGAAGGAAGAGGGAAAATCTGTATATATATACACAGGATAGCTGGGATAATTGTACTACTAATGTCTGTTGGTTTATTGAAAGGAACTATTAATGTGTAATTGTTTGATCAATCTTGCATGTCGATATCTGGTTATATGTGCAAACATTTTGAAGATGGCACTGTATAGTATAACAACCATTGTTAATAACCTATCACCATGTTTTGAAATTCTGTATCATTTTTATTGCTCTCTATGCTGTTTATGTATTTGTTTTTGTTATGTTGGTTTTTTCAAAAAATGAAAAACAAAATTTATATGTATATATAAAGATAGCTGGAATAGGTATATTACTGATGTCTGTGGTTTATTGAGAGGAACAGTCAATACTTAACATTTTCTTTGTTCTTGACCAATTTTGCATGCTTGAATTTGGTAATCAGAATGGCTGGTCTGAAAACAATATGCAGTATAAGAACCATTGTTGAACTGCTACCATCTTGTATGGTGAAGCTCTGCATCATTTTCAATGTCTTATTTATTTTATTTATTTATTTTTTTACTTGTTACTGTCTGTGTTTGATCAACCTTACATTTTTATATCTAGTGGACTGAGCAAATGTGTTGAAGATAACAGTATGTAATATAGCAATAACTGTAAATTTCTACCATTTTGCCTTGAGGTCATGTATCATTTTTGTTGTTTTTGTGTTGTTTTGATTTTGTCTTCATTGTTGTTTTGTCAGTATTTTAATTTTTAAAATTAAAAAATACATGAATAAAAGAAAAAGGAAAAACCCCAAGGAATTATCATTAAAATTTGCAAGTAGTTTCTTTCTCTCTTCAAGTGATGTCTGAAACTCAAATTAGGAGTTATTTTGAAAAATTGTCTAAGGAGACCCTTTGGTTACACAAATGTAAACCAATAGATTATCGCTGATAGCAGTGATGCAATCTCAATGTGACCATTTTAGAATCAGACACTATGATAACTATTTGGTAATATAAATTGTGTATGAATGAAGCAGACCTCATACTTACCTGGCAGGGGAGATACCATGATCAGGAATGAAGCAGACCTCATGCTGCTGCAGATTCTGTTGGGGGACAGAATATGACTGAGTCTTACTGAATCTGATATGAATTCCACCTACACTGTTGTTAAATTCCTGCCCTCAGACTCTGAGTTCGGTACAGAATGTTCAGGCGTGAGGCTTGCACCGCGCTGTGAGAGGCAGAAACAAGTATGTGCTTTGATCTTGGCTCGCTCAGGCTAAGCTGGTCTAAACTGTTGCTGCTCTCTACACCGATGGCCTATCACTGGGAGACGTACTGAACCAATGTGCTGATTGTTTTACACACAAACTGAGTTATGGAAGGAGCAAGAGGGCTCTGAAGGTGACAGGGCAAGAGAGACTCCATTTGCATTTTTTAAACTCCATATTAAGAGAAGTCACTTAAGTTCACTTAAGATACTTTCACTGAAGCTGTAGCAGACCCCACTCTTCACCCTCTCCCCCTGGTTAGTTGTCAGCCCACTTAAAAAAGAGCAGAGTCATAACATGGGAACAGAACACAGGACAGAGGGGGAAGTGGGCTAAAGGGTAAACTGCAATGGTCATCTGGAATCTGGCTGTCTGTCAGCTTCTGGGAGGGGTAAACTTTGAGATAATTGTGTGGCATTCTTGTAAGATTCCCAAAAATGAGGTAATGGTTACTATGGAAACCTAAAATGCACTTTAAACCAGAGGTGAGACCGAGACTGGACGTCTTCTCTGGCTCCTGGTCGGAGACTGTCTGCCAGCCGGCTCAGAAGTTTGTTTGTCCCCACCTTTTCAGTTTTCTTGTGAGTGCTGCTCTCACTGGACTCGCTGGCCATATCAAAAGGAGAACCTGAAGGACAGAGCGGTTCTCCTCGGTTCTAACCCTCACACACTCTCGCCGTGAGCACACTGCTTTAAATGAAATCATGTAGGTGCATTGTTACTTCCCTCTATATTGTGGTGAAGGTCATGCTCTTATTTTGATGTTGGTCTTAGAGTTGGGAAGTTTTCCAAAGAATTATTAGTCTTCTTTCTTTATCTTTCTGAGACAGTGAGAACAGTCCCTTCCCTTCTCTCTATCCTGGTGTTTGCATCATCAGCTGCTCAAGCTGACTCAGACTTTTCAGTCAGCGGGTGTCCCACGTCCCAGTAGAGGAAACAACTGGAAGCACCGCTTCTCTGGCCTGTCCTGCCAAACCATCTGCTCTTGGTGAGACATGGGGGCTGTGTGTGTCTGGAGTGTCATCCATTCCCCAAACGACACGTGTCCAGGCACTCACCTCACTTTCCTTGTTTTGTGTTGATTGAACATCACCATGTTTGAACGGCTTGTTGCCATCATCTCCAGAAAGAATGGGATATGAACACCCTGAGGAAACCTCCTCAAGAATACAACCTCTCATCTCCCCTTCAAAGCGAAGGGGTATGACTACTGAATATTAATAGTTCACTGGAGATTAGAATTTAAGATTAGACAAGGTCAGTTTAATGCATTTATTATCTGAGAGTGAATGACAGGAAAAGGAAGGTCAAGACCACGAAATGATTTAGAGTGGAAAATGACATATATTGCCTGTCTATTATGTATGTGGTACAGAAGCTTTTCAGCTGATACATTTTCAATGTAACAAATTCCAATATGTGAATAAAATGACACTGCAATTAAAAGCCCCTATCACCGATAGATGAAGGTAGGTCACCTAGTCATTGTGTTTCCTGAGTCATAGAGAGGAAGTCTACCGCCCACATGTTGGTTTTGAGGTAATTTAAAATCATAATTAACCCCATCATGCCTGTTAAGTATCAAATGAGTTCCAGGAATGAAAGGCATGGGGGCTGAGAAGTGGAGGTAATTTTTATAAATTAAAATGGATGAGAAAATGGATAACTGTACAAGTGTAGAGTGTGACTCAGCTTTCTGAAAGAATGAATTCAAGTGACAGATTACAAATCGTGAAATGTGTGAAGTCTTGTGCCTGTACCAGTGAAATTAATAGGCAAAAGATGAAGAAGGAAAGTAGTGACTCCAGTCAATGTTTTTCAACTGACCCTTTTTCATCCTGTGGCAGTGACATCATACTTTCTTGGAACAATATGAGACTGGTTTAACTTTTAGCTTTTATGATTTTACTTCCCAGGTGATTCTGATCTGCAGTCAGATTTTGATTGTGTTGTGAAATCCACAGGATTTGGAGTCCTGAAGTGAAACCATAGGTTTGCAAAAGAAAAGGCTTTTGAAGCATTTAGAGTTGATGTACTTGGGGTCCCACAGCTGGTGGTGATCCCACAGGCTCGAGGTCTGTTTAAATGTGGGTGTTAGAACAGGGAGCAGGCAGGAAATGCTGAGACGGGATGGAGAAGCAATAGCAAAGTTTCCCATCAGACATTTCCATCCAGCTGCCTCACCTGAAAATCAAACAACAAATTCCAAGCTGAGCTCATTTTCACTCTCAATTGTTTCTTCAAAGGCGATGCTACTCTCAAATCCTTCATGCAAGAAGTCTGAAACTCACCCTAGGCAACCTCTGTTCCTCAGCCCTCACTGCCCAGAGACATTTTATAGGTGTTACCACCTTATCAGCCCTGGCCTCTAACTCTGCATTCCAGAACCACCTCTCGTAGGCAGTGTTTTCTCCAGGGCCGTCCACCATTTCCTGACTCAGGTCTCAGCCCCCAAGGTCACTATTCTCTAACCCTCTCTAATTTGCTATCATGATGATCTCAAAAAATATCATTCTAACTATATCATTTTCTTTTTATGAATTTGTACTAACCTTCTGTCTCAGTGATTCCTTGGTTATAGACATGAGGCACAGATTCTGGTATATTTAAGTAAAAAAAAATACAAAAGGAATTCATGAATTTGGTGTTTGCAGAATTAAGGAAAAACTGAATGATTAGCGATCTTGATCGGTAGCTTGTGAGTAAGCGCTGGGGTCTGCATGACTTCATCTATTGGTCATTCCACTGGAGATTCGGACTGAGAGAGAGAGTGTCTGCCTCAGCTTAGGTCAGGTGGAGCTTCTCAGCACGGTGAAGGCAGAGACCTGATGGTCTTAACTGGGACTTTGCAGAATAGAAGAGGAGGGCTCCAGAGGAAACCATGTGCCATTACAGCCAAAATAAATCTCTGAGAGAACAAAAGCAGTGGATTTTCTTTGTCCTTTGTTTCTTAAAGTTAAACCCTCAGTATGTGCTTGTTATTCAAGATCCCAAATTATCTGGCTTTTACTAGCTTTTCAAATATGCTATGTGTTATACAGATATGCCTTGCTTAATGACTGAGTTCATTCCAGTGACTAGGCTCTTAAATGGGTTTCTCGCTAAATGAGGAATTGTATATAGTAAATGCATCACAACATTCAGAACAAAGACATGCTCCAGGGTGACTCCAACTTGATGACTTTGCTTTTATTTGCATAACTCTTACATGCAGTGCTGTAATGAATGACAGAACGTAAAACTACAACACTATACTGTACAGTACAGTCAGCAAGAATTACAGCACTGCGTGAACAAGGTGCGCCGCACCAAGACAGGTGCTGAAGCTCTATATACAAGATATTCAGAGCTGTACCAAGAATGATGGGATGTAAGTCTGAAAGGTGAGCTATAAGTCTGAAAGGTCATTAAACAGAAGGTTTTTTAAATGAAGAATATCTGTATTCTGTTTTTCAGTCCACAAATGATGTCTCCTTTGCATGGCAAATATCCTACTTCCTTTTCAAGACTCACTGAAATGTATTTTCCTAGCCTTGTCTTCCCTAATTCCACCAGCAGGGACTGGGCCCTCTCCTTTATGCTAGTGAGAAACCCATTATATGACCCCTAATAAGACTATGGAAGCTCATTTTGGTGATTTTTTTTTTACATGTTTTCTTCCCTGGACCTAGTAGGTTGAAAGTGAAGGGTTATGGTCAGGTCTCATTAATCTGTGTACCTCCAGACTAAAGTGCAGTATTTGGAGTTCAACATATGCGTTATGAATCAAAGAAGGAATGAGTGAGTGAACCGCCTTCTGTCCAAGCACCGTTGTGTGGGCAGTGTGCTCAGAGTGAGGCAGCCGAGCCGTCTCTTTTCTCTAAGTTCCCCTCGTGCAGCTCTAATTAAATTCACTAGCTCTAGAAATAATGCCATTCCACTCTCCACTGTTTCCCGTTTAAATATATTGATGTTAGAATTTTCATGTGAATTTTTTTTATTTACGTGTGTAACATTTTTCCTAATAATTTTTTCCCGTTGGCTTTTTCTCTGTTGTAGTCCTTTGCAGTGGTCATTGGATGGGAGGTGAGATGAAGATCAGGTCAGTACCTTCTTCCCTCCCTCCCTCCTTCCTTCCTTCCTTCCTTCTTTCTTTCCTTCCAGGCTTAAATGGATGCATCATCTCACCCCATCAGTGTTTTCTTTGGTGCTTGATTGGCTAAATACTCTCTCCAGACTGTCTTCATCTGAGTGCCAGATTACCAGGCCAGAGAGTTCTGTGCTGGAAAATACTTGAAAGACTTTGAAAAAACGTTAAGAAACTAGAATCTAAGTACTTGTTTAACTGTGAGGAGAGGTCAGAAGGCCTTGAGCAAAACTGCTAAAGCGTGGACCGAGGCCTACACCCTGTACCATTACTACCTTAACATGCTGTTGAAAGGCCCTCTTTTCTCTCTCAGGGATCTGTGCAGGTTTAAATTTTATTTTAACTTTCTCAGCAATGTTTATTGAGAGACCAAATCTGCATTAACTGGTAAACTTCCCCAGAAGAGCACAGTGTATTTTTACATTGTACAGCAGAGCAGGGTGGGGCCCCACTAGCCTCCTCACCCTCCTCGCTCTGCCTCTGTTTCCGTGCGCCTCCAGGCTCCTTCTTCCGCAGGGCGTCACTGGGCCAGATCCGTGCTGTGGGCTGCTGGCCAGCATCAGAGAAGAGGGCCGGTATTCGCTGGATGGCGGGATGGGCTGGGAGATGTTCACTGAGTTCCTGTCACACACTCCATGAGGGACTTTTTTTAGTCACACGAGCTTTTATCTTTCAACTGAGAGAATTAAAGTAGGGACAGTAGCTACCATTTGTGCCATCATAGATTTGCATGGGATCACGAGATTACACACACATACACACGTAGTGAGACACAATATGTATATGTATGATATAGACATTTTTTTGAGAGAGGGTCTCACTATGTGGTTCAGGCTAGCCTTGAACTCCCTTATGCAGCCCAGACTGGCCTTGAACTCACAGTAATCCTCCTACTCAGCTTCACGAGCACTAGGCCACCGTGTGTCCTGGCTTGTGCCACCATGCCCAGCTAAAGAAAGACATTTTGTAGTCAGAACAGTTTATTTAGTCTTACTCAAATCCTCCCTTAAAATTTTAAATTACCCTTCTAGAGTTGAAGTTAGAAAGTAGTTTCAAAGAATAAGCTGATGGCCCGGTGTGAGAGCCCGAGCACTTGGCTTTTCTCCGGTGTTGCTGGGCCTGTGCACCCTGTCCCCGTGGTTCCTCCTGGCTCACGAGGCCTCCTAGACCTCTCTCCAAGACGGGTGGGTCCCACCCTAAAGTCTAAAATGAGAGTCCTCCTAGATCTCTCTCCAAGACGGAGGGGTCCCACCCTAAAGTCTAAAATGAGAGTTAATGTTACTTACATTTCTCTACTGAGGAACACTTACTACCTAAGGGAGTTTGGGCAGAATCCACAATTCAAAGTAGCGACTCTTTAAAGAAAGAATTGAAGCCAATCTGGTAAACTACTTTCAGCAAACTTACTTTCCTATTCTGTCTATCTCCTGACACAGCTCCAGTGTACCCTCATGAAGGCATGGTTTAGAGTTCGCAGCCTCCATCTTTGGAGGATTTTTCCTTAGAACCTAACTAATAATTGTTTACAGAAATCCTAGCAATTTCGCAAAAACCAAAATGTCCTCCCCAACTGGATTTTGGTGGGAGGTTCCCAAGTAGCCAGTCAGGAAGCTTTATTGAGTTCTCCTTGCTGCTGATTGGGTGCTGCTCTGTAACCCATCTCTGGCACAGGCACCAGCATCCCTCATCAGAACAGGTTGTTGTACAGTGGGTAGCTATCTCCAGCGTTCTCAGTTTTCTTCTTAAAGTCCTAAATTACCTGAGATTCCACCACAAGTGCTCTACACCTTCGAAAGCTTTATTAATGTACTATTTTATGAAATTAAATTATATAACTGCAGAAGACATAGTATATTTAGGATTTAAACTATAAAGACAGGCATTGACAGGGATTTTTCTGGCCATCTGTGAAATTCGCAGCTTTTCACAATTCCTGATGCTCCTGCAAATTTCAGGGGTCCACTGTATTGCAAAAGGGACGACATCTTCTCCAAACAAAAACAAAGATCAGGGAAACAGGTACTGAGGGGACAAGACGGTAACCCTTTCAAGTTCACACTTTGCAAATATAAATGCCAATTATAAATATACCTAGAACTGCCACAGGTCTGTTTTCACAACATCTGGCCAAGATTTTTCTGCAAGGAAGATGGATTAACTTTATTCTCCGGGGAGAATCGGGAAGTTGCTGATTCTCTCACCGCTCCTCAGGCGACGGAGGGAGCAGAAGCAACTGCAGAAAGAGGAGTCACCGTGCGTTTCTTCTCCTCTAACATCTGAGGAAAGTGGTCAATGAGAGGAGTGTGTGGGGTGTTGAATTCTAATATTTCCAATTATACATGTACCACATTGAGATGGATTGAGGATCACCCGGATAGATACATGCTGCTGTCCTTAGCTAATATCTCAAAGTAGCCACTTACCGAAGGTGTGTCTGATGAAACTGCATGTAAATGCATGGCACAGTTCTTTTAAAAAATTGACATGTTTTGGAATATTACTCAGCTGTAAAGAAAGATAAACTTGAGGCTTTTATAGGTAAATGGATGCAGCTAGAGACCATACTCATAAGTGAAATAAATCAGACTTGTGTAAACATCATGTTGTCTCCTTAGTGTAAGAACCTGAAAGAGTAAATAAAGTCCAAAAGATACAGCAGATATTGTGAAAGGGAAGAAATTGCTCAAAACGAAAGAACTTGGATGAGGGAAAAAAGAAAAGAAAGAAAGAAGGAAAAATTATGTGTGTGTGTGTGTGTGTGTGTGTGTATATATATATATATATATATATATATATACTTGTATATATAACACACACACAAGATAGCTAAGGTGATTGTACTACTAATATCTATTAGTTTGTTGAAAGGAACAGTTAATGTTTAATTGTTTGGTCAGTTTTACCTGACTATATCTGGTCATCTGAGTAACCAATTTGAAGCTAACAATATGTAATACAATAACCATTGTTAATTTCCTATCTCCTTGTTTGAAATTCTGTATCATTTTTATTGTTTTTTGTGTTGTTTTGTTTATGTCTTTGTATTTGTTAATTTGTTTTTGTCCTTTGCTCTTTAAAATAAAAACAGTAAAAATATTTTTTAGTCAGAGGATTTTTTTGTTGAAAATTTTTTTGAGTTCTATCTTGAGTACCCCAGGATGCTTAGCAGTACCTTATCCTCTACCCAGTAAGTGCCATTGTTGGGACAATACAATTATCCCTTGACATTTCTGAACTCTAGGGCAAAAGCTCCCTCTGTCAAGAATCACCCACCCAGTGGAATATAATAGTAGTAGAACTTGTTTTAAATATGTCATTTACAATGTGAAATTGCCTTGCAGGGATTTTTTAACATTTTCCAGTTCAGAGAGTGAAATCCGTGTAAGCAAAATATAATAGTCAGTAGATGTACTTACCAGGGTGGGTAAATGGAAGTCCTCATCAACAAGTGGTACACACTAAGCAACTGAGAATTGTGTCAGTTTTTCTCACTGTGTGCCATTCGTGCCATTGTATTAGGCTATGTGGATGCAGGTACTGGAGATGAGCTAAGGGCTGGGGCAGTGTATCTGACGTATCAACTACTTGAGGCATTATTTCAAGGCTGCTTCTGAAAATCTCCAAGACATTTGTCCAACCAAAGATTTTCTTGGCTATGATCCCTCAAGATAGAGGGAATAAAACTTGAAAAAATGGACAAATAGCCCACATTAAACTAAAAGCTTCTGAACATCCAAGGAAACAATCAATAGAGTGGAGAGACAATCTACACAATGGGATAAAACACTTGCAAACCATATATTTGGTAAGAGGTTAATATAAAAACATATAAGGAGCTCTAACAACTCAATAGCAAGAAAAAAAATCCTATTTACAAATGGGCAAAAGACAGGAATAGAATTTTCTCAAAAGACAAATGCAAATGCCCAACAAATACATACAACAATGTTCAATGTTAATAGTCATCAGGAGAATATAAAGTAAAAATATTATTACCTCACATCTGGAATGGCTGTTATCATAACAAATATGAGTGAAAATATGAAGGGGAGAACTTGAACACTTCTACATTGTTGTTGGGAATATAATTTAGGGCAGTTATTTTGGAAAACATTATTGAGGTTCCTCAAAAAACTAAAGATATAGCTACTGAGTGATCTGCAAAGACTGTCTATCTGTCTGTCTGTCTATCTATCCATCCGTCTATCTATTCTCTACCTATCTCAGCTCTAAGTGTATATTAAAAAGATATGCAGTCATTACACTAAAGATATCAGCTTATTACAGCACTGTTCACAATAGCCAAGATATGGGACCAGCCATGGTGCTTATCAGTGCATGAATGGGTAAGGAAAATTGTCCATCTGCACAATGAAATAGTAGTCAGCGTTAAACGGAAGGAGTTTCTTTCCTTTGTGTCAACCTGAATGAACCTTGGGTATATTACCTTAAGGGAAATAAGCTAGTCAATAAAATAAAAACACAGTATGGTATGATTTGTAGGTGGACTCTGAACAAGTCAAATGCAGAGAAACAGATAAAATGGTGATTATCGGAGGAAATGCTGGATTGGGAAGCAGGGGTAGATGCTGGCTGAAGGACACAGAGTTTCAGTGAGACGGAAAAAGGCGTTCAGGAGATCTACTGCACTTTACAGTAACTGAAAAGTACATTTTATATGTCAGAGTTTCTGAGAGTAGATTTTAAGTATTCTCACCACAAAGGAAATGGCAAATATGTGCAGTGCAGATATTGAATAGCTTGATTTAGCTATTCTACAATGTAAAATATATTATACAGTTGTAAGTCTACACCTTTTCTTCTTATCAGGTAGGCGGATGACAGAAACATAGATAGATAGACAGAGGTTGCCCAGCAGCCGGGGAGGTTGTTACCTCTCACCCCCTGGGAAATAGCGGGCTCTGGCCAGTGATGTTGCAGATGACCAGCTCCTCTTGTCTGGTTAGGTTGACAGGACACGCACAAGAGCCGGTGCTGTCTGCTGCAAGTCTAACAGACTGAAAGAACTGCAGATGAGGTAGACTGAAGGTGTTTGGGAACTAAGAGGCAAGGGAAGAAATCAGACAAACAGGCACACCAAGGCGCGGAGGGACAAGTGGCCCTCTGTAAGGGAGATGGGAAGGGTGGCTGCAGGTAGAGGGGCTTACGAGTTTGATGACGGGAAGGGGTGGGGTTAGTATTCATTACTTTTGTGTTCTTGCTCACTTTTGAGGGAAGCTCTTTTCTAGAAAATGAGGGATGAGTTAAGAAAGCAAGTAGGTTGTGACAGTCGCCAAGGGAAAGGGAAGAGAATTTTAAAAATGTGAGTGACTTTTAAAGTTCAGCTATGACAAAACAGCAAAAAATCATGGCAGCGTCCATTTCATGGTCTCCGACACTGTGTCCAGCAGATCTGGCACTGGGGAAGAAAAGGCAAATTGCAGAATTCCTTTACTTATCCTGCACCTTTTAGGTTCAGCACCAATCTAAATACTGAAGACAAAGCCATGGACTGAACCAACAAAATTCTAGGAAAGGAAATGCTGAAAATAAATAAGGACAGTGAATAAAATGACAGCATATCAGGGAGAAGTCTAGAGAAAGAGGAGCTGTCCCGTCCAGTGGGGAGTGTGGGCGCGGCCTCTGAGCAGGACTGTTTGCGAAAGGCTTGAGGGAGGTGAGATATGGAGACATGTGCGGGCCTGGCAAAGAACATTCCAGGCAGATGAAGCAGCAAGTGCAAAGGTCCTGGGACAGGAGTGTGCTTGACAGGTCTGAGGGAGGCAAATAAGGATGGGGCGAATGTGAGGGAGGGGTGAAGTGTGAGCTGAAGTCAGAGAGCAAGGCTGAGGAAGGTTATGTGGGGCCTGGTGACTCACGGCTCTTACACTGCCTCACTGCTAGAAATCTGAGGGAAGAGGGGGTGGGAGGTGTAGATCTGGGGTAAGTGCTCAGACACTGGTGAAAGCATCCTACGTACATCACTGAGAAGGGAAGGGAGTCCCAGAGCGAGCAGCTAAAGTGGGAGCCTTCTGTGAAAAATGACAAGAAAATAAGGACAGAATGCAATTGTAGAAGGCAAAAGGAGAAAGGATTTCTAAGTGAGGCTGGACTTAATGATTAAATGATCACATTTATTTAGCTCATGTGATGTGCTAAGTAGTTTGCATTTTTTCATTGAGTTCCCACTCCCTTCTATAACACTAAGTTATATTATTATGCTTCCAGTCAAATTTTGCAGGTGTAGAAACTCAGGCCTTGAGGTAGGCAAGTTACTCTAAGTAGAAGTAGCATGTGAATTCCATTAGTTTAACTCTTCTGCTCCCATTGCCTCCTCTCAGCTACCTTGAATTACTCCTTGGGGTTATTTGCGTGGAAGAGATGGACGCATGTCCCTGGGTGGATGTTAGGAGCCACTGATAAAAGTGGCTGAGGACAGAGGCAGCATTTTGCAGCAGTTAGCGACAAAATAAATGGCAAGGGAGGGGAAGTGGCAGTTAGCTCTGGGGCTGAAAGGATGGGGCTATGGTAGTGACAGGAGGAGGATGCAGGTGATCATGCCCGTTTGAACCTGAGAGGGAGATGCTGCAGGGAAGCGGCACAGTAGGGGTCCAGGTATGAGGGGGGAGGGGGCAGGTCAGGGACAGGTGTGAAGGTGTGAAGTCTTGAGGTAACATTGAGAAAACTGTTTTAGAGAAAATGAGGCGAACCCCAGGAGTAAGCAGTGAGCCAAAGGTCTCAGAGCCGATTCCATGGAGGTTTAGGGACCAGAGTCCGTGTTTCTGATTGCTGAGACACCCAGCTGCTGTTGCTGATTCATCTGCTGGTTACTTACCCCTATCTCAAGGGGATGATTGTGGTTAATAAATGAATACAGCAAGGAAAGCCCACTGCAAAGGGCAGCTCTACAGAAAGACCGAAGGCATCTTGACTTTTGCATTTTCTCCCCAACCCCTCCCCCAGCTTGTTGGCAGGCAGAACTGACTTTTCTTGACCATCACCTTCCTCCTGGAGACTGCCGGTTTTCACTGACACTGAGCAGGCACTCAGCGGGGAGAACCAAGGTCATCAGGGAACTTGGGGTTGAATCAGGCTCTACTGATCCTTCAAATCAAAACGCTTGTGGTAGGTCGGTGCAGACGGGAAATCCAGCCCGTGTGCATGGGAATGCTGTAGAGCAACTCTTTACCATATGGCAGATCCTAGCCGGCCATCTCAGGAAAGCGCGCAGCTTAGTTACAGTCCAAGTAGGAAATGAATGGGCGCAGTTTTGACTTTTGAATTTCCTGCCCCTTGTAGTGGAGATCACAGCCATCATGTGCGCACCAGGGAGGCTTCTGATGGGAGTTTAGAGTTTGTGAACGTATCATCCACGCACAAGATTTTAGGTACATATTTTGATGGTATCACAATTCTATTTACATTATATAAAATGTAAATTTTTAACTCTAAAGGAATTACAATAGTCTGCTTTTAATATTTCTATTATCTTGGGCAAACATTGAAATTCTTGATTAATGTTTAACTCTGAGAGTGCTCTCTGCTCAAGCAAAGGATCAGTTTCAGGGCACAGCCCGAGGTGTCTGGATGATCAGGTTTCAGGCTCCGAGGAGAAGCCCCCCATACCAAGGGTGACTGCATATACGTGAAAGTGGGAACAGTCTCCAAGCTGCAGACAATGTGGATTGGATATAAGATCTTAGTCTTTTCTTTTGTGGCTACAGAAATTTGCATGGAGCAGGATTTATCTCAAAGAGAAGTAGACCGAGGAGCTAATTTCACGAGGAATCGCACCATCTCAGCAGGCATTCGATTCAGAAGGGCCACTCACCAAGGACAGTACTGCAGAAGCTTCGGTTGCTGTGAAGACAGAGACGATGACTGTGTCACTCGGTTCTATGAGGCAAACGCATGGTGTTACTGTGACAGATTCTGTGAAAGGGAAAATTCTGATTGCTGCCCTGATTACAAGTCCTTTTGCCATGCAGAGGAAAAGCGCCCCCCTCCCACACAGCCTCGCTATCTAGAAGGTAGGCTTTGGGGGCGCACTGAGCTCAGAGCAAGCCCTGCCATTTCCTTGCTTCCTTCCTTCCTTCTCTTCCTTCTTTTCTGTCCTTTCCCTCCCTCCTCCGTCCTCTCCTCTTTTCATCTGTCCTCCCCTCCACTGTGCTTTTTCTTTTGTTTTTCTCCTTTGGTGAAATGAAAATGACTGTTAAGGTTGTCAGGGTAAATGCCTTTGGGCTAGTGAAGTGCTTCTGTTCAGATGCTGAGTATCTAAATCACAGTGGCGCCTTCAGGAAAGCTCAAGTATATAGCAGTGCCTGCAGGTCTGGACCCTGTTGTGGGCACTCTTTCAACTTATATGAGGATTAAAGCTCTTTTTTTCTGCATGAAATGTGTTGACACCAGGATTATCAAGATTTTTTGAGTGAAGCCCTTTAAAGAAAGTCACAAAAGTTAGAAGGCTGACAATGCACAGATTCTTGAAGCACTTCAGTTGTTTTGTGGAGCTACTTGGCCTCTAACATTATAACCTGTGGTACTAGGAATGCCGTTAAAGCCAAGCGAAAAGCAAAACATAGCAAGTTACTCTCCCTGCCTAAGTGATACCAAATAGATGCTTCATGTACGCTTCTTTACTTTTCTAGCCTGGAGATTTTAGGGTTGTTACACACAAGGGAAAGCTTTACATCGAGTACTTAGAAGCTTCAGTGGATAAACGCAAATGGCCCACACGGAATATGATGGTAGTTGTTCCACTGGCCTAATTATATGAGGATTGATTTTGACCAATGGATACATCTAAGCTCTGAGACAAAGACACCAAAAAACCCTACACAGACGTTTAGAGGAAGCTTTCTCTTTTTCTTCTCATTATAGCAAATCTCCACAGGAGAAGAGGAATTCAGGGTCAGTTAGAGCTCTGTCACACTGCTGGGAATGGGTGATTGTGCCTAGAAATTACAGTAAAAAGACATTTTAGATGTCATGACTTGATATCTTTATTTCAAAATCCAAATGCTTTGGCCCTCTTTTTAATAATATCATCTTATTTGTAAAATTGATAGAAATGTTTTTTGAAAACATGTCTGTATTACAACTTTCCACAGAATTGCCATTTTTTTCAAGGTACTGCATTTTATCAATGGAAAGCTGGACAAACATTTATTTCACCCTGCAGAGTGGCACACACTCTACTTGGAATAAGCAGTCTAGTCCTTCTCTACAGTTACTTGTTGAGTACTTCTGCAGGGCAAGGCAACATGGTTGGTACTACATCTGCAATGGGTGGGAAAAGACAAGATCTGATTCTTTTGTAATTTATATCAAATTTGCAGAGGAAGTTAGATATCTAAAAAGCCCACTGTACAATTGCAAATTGCGATACATTCTCTAAAGAAAGTATTTAGCGTGCTAAAGACAGTATCACACACTGTAGCATGAGTCTGTAGGATGCTGTAACACCCACCTGACTGGGGAGCAGAGAGAGGAACCCTGAAACCCAGGCAGGAGGAATGAGGAAGGAGACGGACTGGAGAAGCATGGACCGTTACTGCTGTCGTAGATAATTTATTTGTGAAACGTCACACATTATCTGGCAACCTTTCTCAATTCTCTTATTAAAAATGATAATGTATTTTGATCGTATTAAAGGTTTCCGTACTCAAAACTCAAAATAAAGATTACACATAGTGGAATAATTGTAGATGTATTTCTGTTAGAGCTAGCAACAAACCATGAATGCCTGGGATCTTTGCTACTGTTGAAAGAGAAGGCCCTCATGAATGCTAGTTCTGGTTTAGATGTAACACGTCCCTCATGTGATCAGAGCTGAGGCTGTCGGAGGGTGGCTGGGCCACAGTGCTCATCCGGGGCACACCCAGCTGGATGCATTGGGAGGTGGGGGGGGGCCTGGAAGGGCGTTCTGGTCCCCTTGCCCACTCCTTTCCTTTGCTTCCTGGCTGCTCTGGGTGGAGGAGCTTTCCTCCACCAGCCCTTCCTGCCTTGGGGCAACTACTTGTGAAACCCTGAGCCAAAATTGACCCCGCTTTCTGTCTTTGGTAGTGGGGCCTGAACCCAGGGCCTTCACAGTGAGCTACGTCTCCTTTCTAGTTTCCATTTTGAGACAGGGTCTTGCTAAATTGCTCAGGCTGTGCTCAAACTTGCAGTCCTCTTGCCTCAGCCTCTAAGAGTGCTAGAATCACGAACATGTCCTAGGGCACCTGGGTGGATGTTCCTTCTTTAAGTTGCAGGTGTTGGGTGTTTTGCCCCAGCGATGGGAAGTGACTAAAGTAATGCTTTACAGGGAGAGAAAACTTAATATTTTCAGACAAGTTCAACATAGAAAAGCATAAAAGCCCAGAAAATAGCACCAATATAAGGTAGAAGCATTTAAACAATCAGGTGTTTTTATTAAAAAATCTAGAATTCTATCTACTTTTTAGACATTGGAAGGTCTGGCAATCTGCAGCCTGCTGTCTTTCACAACACCAGCTAGGCATGTGTTGTGGATGCTAACTTCCTGTTTGGCCATCTTTCTCACTTCTCAGTATTTCCTACCTGGACCCCTTTTCCTATTTCTGCTGAATGACTTTGTAGAACGGCTGCAGTTTCTGTGAGTAGAAATCCACATTGTGCAATACTTAACTGGTACAACTGTACTTAGAAATTTTGCATTGCTACTGTTGCATTTAATCTGTAATTAAAGGAAGGTGATTTATTTGAAAATATATTTTCAAAGTTAGTTTAACTCTATTTTATAACATTGTACGATTGTTAAAAGAAGTGGTGGATTTAGTAGCATGGTAATATATACTGATACTATAATGCTAATACATACAGTGTCCTACATAGCCCTGTGCTCAGGATCAATTAAGGATCACATTCTGTAAATATAGTCCTTAACAGTAACATAATTTGGCTCTGAATTCATGGAAAATATACTTACAATACCTTGCACACAGCAGGTACTTAAATAGACCTAAGTTTCACTGTTGCTTTTCCTACTAGCTAAGATTTATCAAGCATTTTCTACAGAGCCAGCCATGGTTCCAAGCACACTTTGGGTATTATCTCATTCATTATTTTATTCCACCTTGTCTAATAGGGTAGTTAACTTCATATCACTGGGATAGGGAACTTCCTGGAAGTAAGTATAGAGGATTATTTATTGTGTACTAAACATTTTACTGCTATATAATTTTAAAGAACAAATACATTTTCAGAAGCAGAACTTTTATACACGGGGTACTTTAAAAATGTATTTGTAAATTACCAACATAATACTTTTTATCCATAGTTTCATTGGGCAATTCTCATGTGCTTTTGGAGGTTGGAAACTATATAAGAATAGTTGATGTTATTTGAAACATGTTATATATTCATAAATACAGTAAGCTCTGAGGGTGATATGAATGCAGCAGTGTTATAAAATCATGAGAAATTAAAGTCTATGTGGCCAAGAAGATTTGGGAATGTGAAACACTTAGATACATTGAAGTAAGTGATAATCAAATACCACATTTGGGTTCACTGTGGACAATAATACACCCCTACAATATCAACTGGAAAGTAGGGAGTGTTAAAATGCTTAATATTTATTTAACAAATACTATGTACCAGAAACAACTGGATCAGATTGTTTACTATCTTGAAAACCTATGCATTTTTATCATAAAAGGATGTTTTGTCAGGATTTTCTTCCCTTAGAGCCAAGGTTTTATCAAGCTTTCCGGTGCACCCTTAGACAACTAGAATAGGGACCTTGGGTCCCGATCCATTTTAGGTATTCACAATCCGTAAACCATTCTCAAATCCCAGTCCGTAACATTGAGGAGGATGCGGGCCCCGTGTTTTAAGCAGACAGTCTATAGTACACAGGAGCACTTCACTGCAGTCTTTTTGGCTACACCAACCACTAAGAGAGATTGAGCAGTGAGTCTTGTTTTGTTTTGGGCAATGTTTTACTGTGTGACAATGTTCTGCTATAGGAAAAAACAGTAAGGAATTATACTGAAGACTACACTAATCTCTGGCATAAATTCAGAATCCCCGGAAAGCAGGGGCGACCTGCTTTCACATTATCTTTTGTTTCTTTGAGGTGAGGTCTCACTATGTGGCTCTGAGCTCCTAGGCGTAGGTGATCCTCTGGCCTCAACACTCTAAGTAGCTGCGACTACAGGTGTGGGGCCCGTGCCCGACCTTAACTCAGCATTGTTTTGGCCTCAGTGCTACAGTACGTGCTATGGAGCTCTCGAGCTGCTATTTGACCCTTTCTTATTTAAAACATAGAGTCTGTTTAGAAAAGCACTTATTACTTCCTTAATATCCATTTTTCTGTTTGAGAGTTAGAATTTTGTGAAGACTTCAATTTAGGATCACATTTTAGGTAGAATTTATGTTTTGGGCATAGTTTTCACTCCATTCATTATGGAGAGAAGCAATTAATCATACTGTTTAGCAGCAAAAAGTTCACATTAGACTATAATTGCTCTCGTGAAGATAATTTTCCCTTTTGTTTTACCTTGCTGTTTGAAGTAATTGGTTGAAAAGTAGAGTACTTTACACAATTTTAAAAATGTGCAAAATGAGCTAAAATAAAAAGACCGATATTTTATGCTACTTTTGATTGTCTGAAGCATCTTTCTCTGAGCTGCTGTGCTCCTCCCTTACTCATGGAGTACGTGTTATTTGCCAGTGATCAAGCTACATGGAATGTCTAGTTCTTTTTATTGTGCTTTTCCTTAGAATGCCCAGATCAACAATATGAAGCTGTTTAACCCATCTTAAGGCTTAAAAAATAAATATGTCATCTTTATGTAAGTTCGAAGGGGAACATATTAGTAGATATCTTCCTTTCATGTTTTCCTCCTATGTTTGATGGTAACTTCCAGGAAATGGAGGATTCCAAATGAGACACACACACACACACACACACACACACACACACACACACTCACAGAGAGTTTTAAGCACAGCCAGGATAGATTTCCTAGACATAATCTTTTCTTGTAACAGATCTTAAGGAAAGAGTCTCATGTACCATCTGTTGTGAACAGACCTAATTTAATTTAATATAGAAAAAATAGGCAAGCCACTGACACATTTGAACTGGATGAATATAAAAATAAATCACAATCTAAATTCTTCCATATACTGAGCATTAAAAAATGTACATTGCTTAAGAGACAAAGACCTACTTTTACAGCCATGTCAGCTTCACAAGGTCTCAAGACTTTGTCCCTTCCAGTGTTCTCACAACCACTTTGTTTGAATACTTTAGTGGAGGGATGTGTAATAATATCCCAGAGGTAGGACTCTGCTGCCCTCATGATGGATATTAGGAAAGATGAATCCTTCTACTCACTGGGTGGCAGAGAGTACATGACAGAAGTCGGTTCAGGGGTACCTGGTCTAGAGTGCAGGGTTTTGACTTTTTGAGGGGCTCAAAGGTAGGATGTGACTTTGAAATACTTTAGCTAATCCATATAAATTCAAGACTACTAATTTAACCAATGAAGGATGATTACTTACATCCATTATGCTGACAAGTCACTCATTTTACCAATGAAAATCTATTTCTGACATTTTGCTAACTCTCATGTTGATGAAAACTGCTGATGGATAATGGAAGTGCTCCTTGCAGCTGTCCTGAAATCTGGCCTCTCAGAATTAGTCTGACCCAGTAGTGTGGGATTCCGCACTTTCCATGAATCAACAGGACCGCCTATTTCACTCTCCAAATATTTGATTTTCCTAAATTTGTTCTATAGGCTGTTAAAGTTGAAAAACTACTTTAATTTTCTAGTTTTGTGTTGAGGATTTTGGTCAAGACTTCACATGTGTAGCCAATTTGACAAACTTACCAGGAAGTGCTTCAGATGGGAAGGAGATTCTCTCTTCTTCTAGCTATCACAGTTTCCTACCCACTTCCGTCTGGGTTGTTGATTACAGTGAAGCCATGTCCCCTCTTGAGCTCTGACTCCTGTCTTTTCTTTTTTTCTCAAGTTCTTCACCCTTACACTGCTTCCTCCTTTTCTTTGTCTTATGGGTTAAGCATCAGTTTACAAAATACGCTTCTATATGGCTCAACTTAAAAAAGTAAGAGACCCCTTCCCCCACACAGTGTCATAGTTCTTAGCCAGACACTCTCCTGTTTTCTTGGTACCATGGATGGCAAAATGTTTGAAAGAAAAATTTGCTCCCTTAATTCCTCAGGACATTCCTATAGGCTCTCACTTCCTGCCGCTCCACTGAAAGCTCCTGATGGAGTCACCGAGTACTTCCACACTCTCAACTATAGTATTCTGAGTGCTGTTTTCTGTCCTGACCTCTCAGTAGTTCACAGCTGACCATTTTGTTTGTAGGAAACACTTTTTCTGCCACTTACCCTGGCACCACCTTCTTTTGAATTTCTGCTATTCCTTCCTGTCTGTCAGCTGGAGGGTTTTGAATTTAGTCCTATGCCACTATCTCTACCCACTTGCGTACCACTCCCGCAACAGTGCAACCTGAACGAGACCGTGAACAGGCCAAAGGCGAAAGCGGGGGAGGCAGAGCAGCCACGGGAGCTGCCTCCCACCTGGGGTGCTCGGGGCGAGGTTCCAAGTCTTCCATTTCGTGAGAACTGCAGGGGCGAAACCCTAGACCTGGCTGCCAGCTTAGTGCTGGCCCGGTCACCACCGACAGCAGCTCAGCCTGGTTCCAGGGGCATTCCCGCTGTTACTGGGGCGAGAGACCCGGACATTTGCTCCAGGGGGCACCCTTGATACTGGGTGTTGTGGAAGTCTGGATCCACAGAGAACTACAGAGGACTGGGGTGGGGCTGGAAACCCTGATCACGCGCACGACCTGGGCTCCAGATGGGGCTGTGACCTAGCCCGGGGCTCTGGGCACGGAGGAGGGCGAGAATGTTCCAAGCGGACCCGCCTCTGCCTGTCTTTCCTGCTCTCTCTGCACTGTACGCAGTGAGCCTCAGAGAAATACGGAGAAGCCGGGCAGCTGACTTGTCCAAGTTTTGTTGAGGTGCAGAAAAAATGCGAGCTCAGCATAGGGCTGTCCCGGCCATGAACACTGGACACCACTGAGATTCAGGCTGGAGGAAAATTGGGGAAATTGCTCCAGAGTGAAAAGAAACCCTAGACTTCTGAGAACCCAAGGAACCATGAAGTGGAGAGTGGGGTGGAACTTGCCCGGAGGCACAGAGCCTCGACTTGTGACTGAGACCAGCCCGAGAGAAAACGAAGACTAATGCAGAGGCACTCGCAGGGTGCGGACGGGGAGCCCGAGGCTGAGTCCTCAAGGACAGCAGCTCTCATCCACGCAAGGTCTCTGAGCTCGCGGGAACTCTGAGGATGGTGATTCCGAGCCGGCAGCCCGCGCGGTCGGCTTGGGAACATTCGTCTGAACTCCCAGAACGGCGAAGTGGTTTATTGTTTTTTCTACTCTGATTATTTTGTTTCTCTTTTGAAATATGTCCACATTTATTCTACTTTTTCCTCTTCATTTTTGCTTTTTCTCCTTGTCTATCAGTATTTTGTTAATATAATTACGTCTGGCCCTTGTGTAGATATGTATCAGCGCACAGATACTTGTGTTAGTTTCCCGATTTAGTAATGCAACCCTCTAAGGCGTTCGGTCCTAGGTTCCCATAGCAAAGGCCACTTGTTAAGGCAATCCTACCCTCTGGGAGGGTCGCTTCAGCAGCTGGACGTAATCCCTCCGCTCTTCTCTCCCCTTCCCTCCCCCCCTCC
This sequence comes from Dinomys branickii, assembly GCA_004027595.1. Lineage (NCBI taxonomy): Eukaryota > Metazoa > Chordata > Mammalia > Rodentia > Dinomyidae > Dinomys > Dinomys branickii. The sequence goes on along the minus strand of PVLD010013094.1, from coordinate 24,531 downwards.
ACCCCGTCGCGTGCCTTCCGCTCCTCTGCTTCCCTGCTCTCTTTTGTACTCGTTCTGACTTTTTTCACTTTATATGCGTTTTGCTCCTCCCGAGATACGCTATTACTGCTACCCTGAGTATCATGAGTGTGCAGTCCTCTCTAACCCATACACTATCCTTCCCCTCTTGGCCTCCCCTGGGTTAGCGAGGTGGAGATTCTGAGCAAGTGCTCCGTTACCAGACGGTATATGCTTATCTTCTTAATTTATATTACCTTATGCCCCCACACAAACGCTTAAAACTCCTCTTTCTCCTTTTCGGGAATAAAAATAGTATTATCAAAAGTTGTTATTCATTCTTTTTTTACATTCTCTTTTGTTTCTTTGTTTTTTCTTTCTGTTCACTTTTGCTTTCTTTCCAGCTTTTCCTAATGTCCAGCCTCGTCTTATCATTAGTATCCATTCATGTTTCCAGGCTACTGAAAGTGTTAAAAACAAATTCAACCACGTTTGATATTATGTGCTGATTTATGATTGGCTGTTTGGATGTTGATATTGCTAGCAATTGTTCTCTCCCAGCAGGTTCTCTCATAAGTTGGATTCATTTGTAACTCTGACAAAATGAGTTTCATACAGCTTTGGAACACATATACAGTGTAAAGATTAATAAAAACCAAAACCACAAAAATACAGAAAGTCCCCTACTGTACTGTAGTCCTGTGCACTACCGTGCTGTACAGTGAGCACACAACAGCTGTGACAACGTCCAGCAGCCACAGGGGTTACTTCTGTGATTTATTTGCACCTATGAATGTTTATAATGTGAAGTCCATGTCTGTGAAACTTTGCAACTCAAGTGTTTGTAAGTCAGGGACTTCTTGTACTACAGGCTGCAAGATTATCCTTCAAAATATATGGAGAAATAAAGGCCTACAACAAAAAGAAACTAAAAAAATTTAGGACCACCAAGCCAGTATTCCAGAAAATACTTAAGAGAATCCTAAACTGAGACAATGAGGTCAACATCACCCAAATTACTCAAAAACTCAAAGGAAGAAATAAATCTGTTTGGGAGTGTAGTTAAACAAAAGAAAATAAAACAAAAAGAAATCTTCTCTGGAAAAACAATACAATGCCAGGAAATAGTAAATACCTTTCAACAATAACTCTCAATGTAAATTGTCTTAACTCTCTAATCAAAGGCACAGGCTGGCCAATTGGATTAAAAAGCATATTAGGAAAATGAACAATTTATAAGAAATAATTATAAAGATACACACACTACATGTCAGTGGCCCACTTTCATAACAAAAAAACCCCTACTTGACATAAAAAGACTGGTGGATAGCAATCTTAGAGGTGTTTACCTCACTCTCACAGATAAATAGGTCAGTTAGACAAAACAAAACAAACTCCATGGTGAAATCTGAAGAACTAAACCACTCCATTTAACAGCTATGTACAGAGTGTTTTGACCAACAATAGCATAACATACATTTTTCTAAGCCTCCCACAGAAATATTTCCAAGATAGAGCATATTTACGATGATAAACTGTGTCTCAATAAATAAAAAAGAATTGAGTTAAGTTTTTGGATACTGTCAGATCACAGTGGACTAAAACTAGAAATCAACAACAGTAACAAACATACTTTCAGATGATCAATGTATCATTAAATCAGAGAAGAAATTTTTAAAATTTATTGACTCAAATGACACTGGAAATACAAAATACAAGAATCTGTGGGACACTAAGAAGTTCTAAGAGGAAGGTTCATAGCTGTATGTGTCAACATTAGAAAAATAGAATGATCCCCAATAAATAATTTAATGATGCTTCTCAAGGTCCTGGAAAAACCAGAACAATCCCAACCAAAACCTAGTAGGAGGAAAGAAATGATAAAGGTCAGAGTGGAGATTAATTAAATTGAGACTAAACAGTATAATCAATGAATCACACAGCTGGTTCTATGAAAGGATAAATAAAACTGATAAACGCTTAAGTCAGTTTACCAAAAGAGAGGAAAAATTCCAAATCAAGGTAATTAGAAATGAAAAAGGTGAAGTGACAACAGATATCACTGAGAGTCAGAGGATTATAAGAAACAATTTTGATAAACTGTGTTCCAATAAGTTGAAGACTTTAGACAAATGGATAAAGTCTTAGACATGTACCATTTACTAAAACTGAACCAAGATTAGACCAATAAACTTAACTGACCAATGACAGCTAATAAAATTGATGCAGTAATAAAAACTCTACTAAGAAAAGCCCAGGCCTAATGGATTAACCACAGAATGTTGCCATAACTTCGGAGAACTAGTGCCATCACTCCTGAAACACTTTCATGATATTCAAAGGGAAGAAATGCTGCCAAACTCTTCTGGGAAGCCAGCATTACACTGGTACCAAAACCAGACATGGATTCATCCAAAAAGAAAGCTACTGACCAAATCCTTAAGGAATGTACATGCAAAATTTCAATAAGGCCTTCACAAATAGAATCCAATGAAAACTGAGTTCCTATGCCATAACCATGTTGGCTTTATCCCCGGTGTGTAAGGATCGTCCAGCATACACAAATCAAAAATATAATACAACATATAAATAGGAATAAGAATAAAAATTACATGATCACCTCAATAGGTGCAGGAAAATCTTTAAAAAAATTCAACACTTTTTTATGATAAAAACCCCCATGAAAATAGGTATAGAAGGTCTTTACCTCAAAATAAAAAAAGCATCTATGATGATGTGGTATTAAATTAGGGAAAACTGATAGAATTCCCACTGTAGTCAGAAATGAGGCAACGGTGTCTGTCCACTCTCACCATTCCTCTTTAGGACAGTACTCAAAACTACCCGTGCAATTGAGCAAGACAAAGAAGTAGAGAGGATATGAATAGGACACGGAGAAGTGAAACTACTTTTATGGACATGATCATCCAAACGGAAACCCAAAAATGCTCCACGAGAAGACTTTTGCCAATGAACAAACTCAGCAAAGTAGCAGGATACACAGGGCCACATGATAGTAAAAAGTGCATGGGAGTGGCACAGAAATTGACATGGAACATAAATAAAAGAATAAACCAAAGGAGTAAAATAAAAGAAACAAGAAAAACACTATTCACTTTCAGCCACGTGGACTTTGACAGAGAGGTCAACGACATAGCTGCTTTAACAAAAGGTGCAGGGTAAACTAGTCAGGCACGGGCCGAGAAATGAAGCTAGACCCACACCTCTCAGCCGGTACTAAAATAAAATAAAAATTTGTCAGAGATCTAGATACAAAAGCAGAAATGTTGAAAGTACTGCACATAACCATAGTTCGGGAAATACTTGTGTCCGTAGGCACAGGCAGGGACTTCCTGACCAGAATGTCAGTACCATGAGAAATATCACCAAGAATCAACTAAGGGGATTATATCAACATAAAAAGCTTCCACCCAGAAAAGGGGACTGTCAGGGGATTAAAGAGACATGTACAGAATGGGAAAACGTTTTCTTAAATTTAAAGATAGGGAAAAAACAATAAAAACAACACAGAATTTCAAAACAAGATGATAGGAAATTAACAATGGTTATTATATTGCATATTGTTATCTTTAAAGTAGTTGCTCAGATTACTATACATAAGCATTCAAAATTGATCAAACAGTATAAGTACTAACTATTCCTTTCAACGAACTAATAGGAATTAGTAGTAAAATTACCTTAGCCATCTTGTCTACACATATGTATCCTTTTCCCTCCTTCTTTTCTTCTTTCCCCCATCCCAGTTGTTTTTTCCTTCCCTTTCACTCTATCTACTGTACCTTTTGGATCTTATTTACTTTTTCAGTTTCTTCAACTAGGGAGACAATATGGTATTTACACATGTGTGTGAGACTTATGAGTATGGTCTCTAGTTGCTTATGAGTTGGTCTCTTCCATTTACCTACAAAAGCCTCGAGTGTACTCTGTTGTATAAAAATACCATCTCTTTTTTATCCATTCCTTGGTTGCTGGGCATTTGGGTTGTTTCCAAGATTTAGATACGACAAATTGCACTGCTACAAACATGGATGCACAGATATTGCTGTGGTGTGATGTTTTCAGTTCTTCTGGCAAAATACCCACAAGGGGAATAGCAGGGTCAAATGGGATCTCTAATCCTCTTTTTGTGAGGAATCTCCACATTGATTTCCACAGTGGTTACTCCAATCTACACTTCCACCAACAGTGCAGAAGGGCTCCTTTTCCCCCACAGCCGTGCTAGCAATTGTTATTGGTTGATTTCTTGATGATAGCCATTCTTTCTGGAGTGAGATAGAATCTCAGTGTTGTTTTAATTTTCATTTCTTGAATGACCAATGACACTAAACATTTTTTCATATATTCATTTGTTATTTGTATATTTTCATCTGAGAAGTGTATACTCATCTCAGATGCCCATTCTTGGATTGGGTCTTTGAAGTTTGGGGGCCTGATTTTTAAATTCTTCATATGTTCTAGATATAACTCCTTTGGGAGAGAGCGGGCTAAAATTTTTTCCCAATTCATGGGTTTTGTTTTTGCTCTGTTGGTGATTCTTTTTGAAGTGCAAAAACTTTTTAACAAGATGAGATCCCAGTTGTTGATTCTTTGAAGTATTTCCATGCAGTTTGGTTTTTGTTCACGAACTCTCTTCCTACCCCTATGTCTTCAAGATTTCTTCTTACTTTTTCTTCTGGTAGGTTTAGTGTTTTTGTTTTAATATTTAGATCTTTGATTGATTTTGACTTTAGTTTAGTGCATGGTGATAGACATGGATCTAATTTTAGTCTTTGGTATGTAGAAAGCCATTTTTTCCAGAACCATTTATTAAAGAGGCTATCTTTCTTCTAGTTAACATGTTTGGCCCCTTGTCAAAGATAAGGTGGCTCAGCATATTTGTGGCTATGTCTGCAAATTCTAATCTGTTCCATTGATCCTCAAGTCTGTATTTTGCCAGTACCATGCTGATTTTATCACAATGACTTTGTAGTATAATTTCAAGTCAGTGACTGTGATGCCTCCTGCCTTGCCTTTGTTGGCTAGAATTGCCTTTGCTAATCTAGGTCTCTTCCAGTTCCAAATGAATGTTAGGAATGTTTTCTCTAGACTGTAAGGTATACTAATGCTATTTTGATCAGGATTGCATTAAATCTGTATAACACTTTTGGGAATATGGCCATTTTCCCAGTGTTGGTTCTTCCTGTCCTATGTTCTTCCTCTTCCTATGTTCCTTCCTCTTCCTGTGTATCATGGATACATGAGCAAAGAATATTTTTTTACTTTCGGAAATCCTCGTCAATCTCTTTCTTCTGAGTGCTATAATTTTCAATGTATAGATCTTTTACTTCCTTTGTTAGATTGAGTCCTAAGTATTTCATTTTTGGGGATGCTATTGTGAAGGGTATGTTTTCCCAAATTTCCCTCACAGTGAGTTTGTTGTTTGTGTACAGGGATGTTATTTATTTCTGAGTGTTGACTTTGTTTCCAGCTACATTACTGAATTAAATCTAGGAGTCTTTTGGTGGAGTTTTTGAGGTCTTCAATGTAGAGTATTGTATCAGCTGAGAATAATGATGATTTCACTTCTTCTTTTCTAATCCTTATTCCTTGTATTTCTCTCTCTTGTGTAATTGCTCTGGTTCATGTTTTCAGACCTATATTGAAAAGGAGTGGTGATAGTGGACATACTTGTTTTGTTCCTGATTTTAGAGTGAAAACTTTCAGTTTCATTTGTTCAGAGTGAAGTGTGCTGTTGTTTTTAATCAGTCATGTTTGTAGTGGATAACATTTGCGATCTCTGTGTGGAGGTAGTACGATGTGTAACATGTTAATTCTTTCTTAGTCCCATTTTCCTCTCGTCATTCTTCCCCCATCTTCAGGTTCCCTTCTCGTGTGAGAATGATCTATTTCCCTGTTTCCTACTTTTTATTTTTCTCTGTGTTTATAATTTTAGTTTGTCATAGAAGAGAAACCATGTGGCATTTAAGCTTGTGTGTCTGATTTATTTCCTCACCATTGCAATCTCAAGGTGCATCCATTTTTCTACAAATGAGTCAAGTTTATCTTTCTTTGTGGTGGAGTAGTGCTGCATTGTTTATAATACCATAGTCTTTATTCATTTACCAGCTTATGGATATATAGGCTGCTTCCAGGATTGAGGTATTGCGAATTGTGCTGCTATGAACATGGGTATGTGTGTATCATTGTAATATCATGTATTTAACTCTTTGAGGAAGATACCTAGAAGGGGAATACTGGGGCCAAATAGAATTTATAGTTTTAGTTTTCTGAGGAATCTCCATTCTGGTTTCCACAGTAGTTGTACTAATTTACATTGCCGCCAGTATTTGTAGAAGGGTTACTTTTTCCCAGACCCTCTCCAGCATTTGTTATATTTGACTTCTTGATGATGGCCATTCTTTTCTGGAATAAAATGGAGCCTCAGTATTGTTTAAATTTGTATTTCTCTCATGGCCAGTGACATTGAGAATTTCTTCAGGTATTTATTGACCATTTTTATTTCTTCTGTAGTTAGGTCTTTCATTTGGAAGGTCTAATCTTTTTGAATTTTAGCTATTCTGACTTTTTGACTTTTTGGTCTGAGAAATAGCGAGTTTTTTTTTCTTTCATTCTGTGGATTTTCTTTTCACTTGGTTGTTCCTTTTAATGTGCAGAAACTTTTAAAATTGATATGACTCCTACTTGTTGATTTTATTTCCAATGCAGCCAGTGTTATGTTCAGAAAGTCCTGACTATGCTTTCAAGAGTTCTGTGTATTCCATCTCCCAGGGGTTAAAAGTTCTTTTTTAACATTTAGTTCTTTGATCCATTGTGATCCGAGTTTAGTACATGGTGAGATATAGAGACTCAACCTTCTGCATGTGGATAGCCAGTAGAATGAGAAAAAAATTTTGCCAGCGACTGAGCTACTATTTTTATAGAGTACTAGTGTCCATAGTATATTAAAAAACTCACAAGATATCTCTAATAAACAAGTGGTCCAATTAAAAAATAGGCAACTGAACTAAATAGACACTCCTTTGAAGAAGAATTGCAAATTGCCAATAATTCATGAAAATATGTTCAACATCTTTAGCCATTAAGGCAATGCAGCTAACAACTCCACGATTCTGTCTTATTGTGGTCTTACCAATGGCTCTTACCAAGAACACAAAAGCAACAACTGCTGTTGAAAATGGAGGAGAAAAAAGAACCTTGTATATTTTTGGTAGAAATATAAAATAGTGTGACCACTATGGAAATCAGTGGCTTTTCAAATAGAGATTCCTCAAAAAAATAAAGCAATTCTGTTTGACCCAACTATATCTCACCTGGGCCTATTCTTGAAAGAGTTAAGTCATCACACTGTAAATATCTATGCACACCCAAGTTTGAAGCAGCACAATTTACAATAGTTAAGCTCTGAAAACAGTCTAGATGCCATAAAGAGGTAGGTGGATAAGGAAAATGTGGTGTATGCACACAGCGGGAATTTGTTCATCCATGAAAAAGAATGAGTTCATGCCTTTTGGAGGAAAATGAATGGATGATGAGCCCACAATGCTAAGTGGAATAGGTCATTTATAGAAAGTTAAACATCATGGGTTTTTTTCTGCAGTAGAAACACAGAATATCAATAGCAACAGAGTAAAATAAAGGAGAGAGAGTAGGAAAGAAGAAGGCAGACTCTCTGGAGATGGAAAAGGGGATCAGGGATGGGAGAAAAAAGAGTGGTGGGTCACAGAGAAAGTTAATTAAAAAGGGTCAAGATATGACATGTGCCACTAGCCAAAATGAATGTAAATATTATATATCAAAACGTGTAGCAATAAAAATGTGAAGCTTCCTCTTCCCAGACTTGGCTGTGTTAAGAAGCTTATGGTGAAGAGAGAGGGAGAAGTTTGTATTACTCTAGAATTGAGGAGTGCCAAACACCGTCAGAAAGAAGGGTGAATGGCTGCAAACACAGTGACGTAGACTTGTTAAGTAGAATAACGAATGGCGAAACGGTATGGGCTGCGACTGGGCAACTGTGAAATGTTTTCTATGCAACAATTTTTTGAAAGGCAGAAGGATAGCTAGTTAGAGTGACAGGTTTTGAGACATTATGGCTAGCAGTTAAACCAAATCCCTGGGTGAGTTCATAAACATATTTCCCCTATGGTTTAATTAATAAAAGTTTAGATCTTGTTCTGTTTATTTAGGCACTACTGATGTGATGCATCAACGACATATTCTTGTTTTAAAATATTTCACATAAGTAATTACTAACCAAGTGTTAAATTTCTGCAAATTATGTTTTCAGAAATGATTTAATTTATAACTTTGGCACTATTTCAAAATACCTTACCAGTAGGTTTTCATAGATGATGATTCATGCTTTGTCTCTTTTTAGTGGTTTATATAATCTTATAAGCCAGGTAATCAATCTAAATTAATTGTTAAAAAATTTAGATTTTGAAGACAAATAGCTATAATTTCACGAAATTTTCCCTTGGTCTAAATCCTAAAGAAAAAACAGAATGTACATTAAAGATGAGTTCAGTGAAATGGGCTTTGTATTTCAGTCCACAACTATTTGATACTTCTTGTAGTCATGTGTAATTAATTATACTCACTAAACTTGATTAATATTTTTAACATAAGGAAAGCAAAAAATTGATTTAAATACTGTTACTTTGCCTACCTGTTTAAACACATTATTTCTTTAGCATAGTTAGTGATTAATTCCTAGGTAATTATTTTTCACATTTTAGAAATCTTCTTCACTGGAACGTAACATGCAGTTAAAGATAAACGCTCATGGACTAGGCCCACAAGAATTTGGTACGTAATCCTTGACACAAACCAGATTCAGATTTCTATCCGACTCGCACAAAATTTTTTTGCGTGTTTCAAAAGCTACCCACAATCTTAGATTGCTGTTATGCTGATGTGCTTTACTCAGTTAGAATTTTTACTTGTTTACATGTTATGTTGACAGGTTGCTTCAGAGATGGGCAACATTATGAAGAAGGATCAGTAATTAAAGAAAACTGCAACTCCTGGTAATGAACTGAAGTGACAGAATTGAATTCAACTGTCTTTCTTGCTGTTTTTTCAAATAAAGGCAATACTAGTGAAACAAAGTGTACATATAAACACACGCAGAGAGAACCATATAAGACATCACAAACCTGTAAATTTTTATAAGTGTAACTAACGGGTGTTAGAAAATGATCATGCATATATCTTTTAAAGCTTCAACTTGATGTTTTGATATTGAGCCTTCACTATACTGCAGGCCTGCATTAAGTACACTTCTAATTTTAAACATTTTGATGCACTACAGGCAAGTCATCTGGGTTTGTGACTTTTTTGGCATAATACTGTACAGAAGAACAGGCTACTTTAAAAGGATCAGTTTGTAGATAGTGTTAAAATACAATGAGATACCATCTAAATTGTCCTATTTTTTAAAATTTCAAAGGATATGTAGTTACATCATTCACTAATTTCCTGAAGCAGAGAACAAGGGTGAATGAGTGATAGCTAGTATATTTTCATCATGAATCAAACAGCCATATGGTTTACATTAACCAAGGAGTTCTTTTATCGTTTAACAATGTGCAACTCTTCTTACTAATTTTGAAATGTACCCTGAAGAAGAGCAGGCTACTCTTATAATTTTTGTATCTTTGCAGCACGTGCTCAGCACAGCAATGGAAATGTTCCCAGCATGCATGTCTTGTTTGTCCAGAATTAATTGAACACATCAACGGAGGAGACTATGGGTAAGTCTGATCTTGCAGTGGAGGCTCCAGGCACGCCTAGGGACTCCTCTGCCACTTACTCCTGTTGTACTTAAAGAATGGGAGAGAACTGGGAAGGGAGAAAGGTGTGTAAACATGGGACAGGCCTGGTGAGCATAAAATAATTAAAAATTAAAATTCACTAATAAAAGAGAGATGTAGAGCCTGGTCTTAAATTATTAAGAGCCATCAGTGTCGTGGTGTGGGTGAGGAGGGTGGTGGGAGCTCTACATTGAAGCAGGACGTGCGCAAAGCTGGTTTAGTCGCGTAGTGGAGCCCATCATGCCCTCCATTGTCCTGCACAGAATACCGTAGCCTTAACAGGCCAGCGTTCTTGATGATCTCCCAAATAACAAGTCAATCTAGACAGTGTCACTGAAATGACTGATACTTATACAATTTCATTTACAGCTGGGATAAAAGGTAAGTTGAGTCACTTTGCTAGTAGTATAAGGATAGGACTCATTGAGACACTTCATCAGCAGTGACTGTTTGCTGCCTTCCTGTAGGTTAGTAACGTGAGTGGCTTCTCACTTACACAGAGGGAATTAAGCTGTGGGCACTGACACTTGCATTCTCTAAGGACCTGAACGAAGGAGGCAGGCTGGCTAATTCCCCCTGGGAATTTCTGCCCTGCCATTCATCACATCTCTGTCTACCTCAACAATATCTTCTAGACTCTGGAAAAAACTTCATATAGAGATTTCTTATCAAGCAACCGAAAAAGGAAATAATCCTGAGATGTATTTTTCAGATAGAAGTGTCATTTCCTTCCACATATAAGACAGTACATTTCCTAGCAAAACGGTGATGCTGAATTTCAGCGTGTTGCAGGTATTTTCTTGGAAGAAACAAAAGAGAGGAAGTCACATTTGTCGACATTAGTAGTTGGAGGTCGTTCTCACCCCTCATGTGTGTGAATTTAACCAATATTTAGGGGATAATATGATTACATTTATGTATTTCTAGGAAAAATAATTCTGAACTTCTGCAGCTAAGTGATGTTTTAATTGTTCAAAGAATATGAATCTTGAAAAATTAACCAAGGCAGTCTTTTAAAAAGATATAAGGCTGAACCTAATTAATGCTCACTTCCAAGAAACATGGCTTGACTTTCTACTGTTACAAAACACATGCAACACTGTGGTTTAAAACCTGTGGAAGAAGGGACATTTAGAGGTACAGAAGTTGTTGGAGACCTGTCTTGGTTACATTTTCTTGTTGCTGAGACAAAATACCCAACACACAAAATGAAGGAAGAAAAGGTTTATTTAGCTTACAGTTTATGGAGGTTTCAGTCCATACTTGGCTGGTTCTGAGGCAGAGTGGCACATGGCAGAGGGCAAACTGTTTAGGGCAGCAGAGCACAGCAAAAACCACAAGCAAAAAGGGTGGAATGGCTGTAAGCAGCCTCCTTTTCTACCCTACATTGTAAACAACCTACCCCACCCAGGGGGCGTGAACCTCTTATATAATCTCTATGCCCTCCTCTTTTACAGGCTTAGAATGTTTATAAAGGAAGCACCCCAGCTTCCTCTTGAGTCACTCAGCTAAACCTCTAGATTTCCCAAGTTGACACAATGTGTATCAACCATAACAAGACCCTTGGAAAGAAGAGTTTCTTTCCATCAAATGTTTATATTGAGCAAGCTGTACAGTATCTAGCAGGCATGGGCTTTGTGTTTTCATAGCAAATATTAAACTATTTCATGATCTTACGAGAATGAAAAAGGGGAATATATACAAGGGAAAACATACATAGACCAAGTAGAAAAAGTTAAAAGAAACAAGCCATAAAGAAAAGGGACAAAAGCAAAATTATTTACCAGGGAACGAAATCCTTGTTTTCAAGGCAATTGATTAATACAAATAAAAAGTGTGATCCACTTATTGCATTGCTGAGTATTCAGATAATTTCTGTCTTGCAGGAATTTATCATGTGTTTAAGGAGCCAACATGTCACGCCCTTGTAAAAGGATTTCGAATGATAGAGCAGAGTAGATGGTCAAATTCATGGCATTAGTAATAATCGGCAATTTGATGGGCTAACAGGAAACTGAAAATTATTTCTTTTAACTGCTGCTTTGTAATAAACCACTCTAGAATTTAGCTCTTTACAGAGATAAGCTTTTCACGTGTTCCTGTCAGCAATTGGGGGTAGACTCAGCGGGGCTCCTGCTGTTCTCTGGGGTTGCTCACCAGTGTCCAGACCTCGGGAGCCTGGGCTGACGCTGGTGTCTCTGAGAGGGCTTTCCCCATGTCTGTGGGTCAGGGCTGGGTGCCAGTTGTCAGCAACCCCTCCCTGGGGTCTTCGGGTAGGACAGTGTTCTAACAGGCAAATGTGCAGCTGGGCAAGGGTGTCTTGTGCCTGAGCTTGGCGGTTGCCCATTATGATCCTGTTGCTTTCTTTGGGGCAAAGTATGTTACCATGAGTGTCAGTCTACAGCTGGAGATCAGAGAGGAAAGCTCAACCTCCTGCTGGAAAGAGATGCCAATAAATTGTGGCCATTTTTAACTTATCACATTTCTATTTTTTTTGACACTTTTATTTTAAAAGTAAAAGAACAAAAACATATTAACAAACAGACACAAAGTAGCACAAGAATAGTACATTCAAAACTGAATTACAGACAAGGTGACAGGGAATTAACAATGGTTGTTGCATTACATATTGATAACTTCGAAGTGTGTACTCAGGAAAACAGATATAGACATGCAAAATTGATCAAACAAATAATCATCAACTATTCCTTACAATAAAGTGACCTAAGTCAGTAGTACAACTATGTTAGATATGCTGCATATACATACATACATACATACGTACATACATACATAATTTTATCACATTTCTAAATGCGATTTTTCTTATGAATTCAAAATGTAGTTTATGAATAAATTGGCTTTAATTTCTCACTGTGTCTGTGTAAAACAGGCGTGTCCCAAGTTTCAAGGCCCGCCAGTATCTATCTTTGGTTTTTGGCATCTTCTTCCCCCTCCACCAAGCCAGAAAAGTTGCAGTTTTATTCTTTGCTCTTTTTACTCAGTCTCTGTGCCTTGCTAATTCTCACGTTCAGAACTTCTCTTAGATCTTTGCTTCCTCTGTGCCCGAGTTCTAGCCTAGTGCACTTCCTTCACAAGTCTGGTTTGAAATGACCCAGTGTGTCTTTCTGCTCAGTCCCATGTGGTTATCACTCTGAAACAAAGCTGTGCTTCTGCCACATATGTTCTTAAGAATCTTTCTTGCATTGCCCCAGAAATATAATTATTTTCCTTAGCATACATGCCTGTCTGGCCCAAATGTTTTTCTTTTCATTTCATTTTTACATACTTGTCAGAATCTGTGTTCCTGTGTCTCCATAATTAAGCACTTCACTTAACCTGCCATTTTCCACATGTGCCTAATTCTAAACCTGTGTGCTTTGTTCCAGTTGCCTTTGTGTAGAATAAATGGCATTTTTTTCACATTTGCCCATCAAACTCATACTTTTTCTTTCAGATTAAATGTTATACCTATTTTCTATAAAAATAGGCCAATTCTTTGAGGCAGAGTTATGCTTGAATTCTCTGCTCTGATCATATTTTGACCTCTTACTGATAAAGCTCACACACTGCAGTCATTTTTTCTGTGTAGTCTTTGTTAGGGTGTGAACACCTTGAGGGTAGAGAAATTTATTTGTTTCTGTATCCCAGTATTCACCAGAGACTGTGATAGATAAGTTAAGAAAGTTCAATAAATGCTATAGTAGCTGGGGATATAGCTCAGTGCAATAAGCGCTTGCCTAGCAAGCGCAGGGTCCTGAGTTCGATCCCCAGTACCGCAAAAAAAAAAAAAAAAAAAATGCCATATTGGATTAAAGGAAAGTGTTGAGTCTAGACCAGAGAGGATGGGGTTAGGTAACAGTGACTTCTATACTTTCTGGACATAAATTTCAGTAAGACACATCTGACTTTGGTATCTATGCAGTGTAATGTAGTACGTGTTTAAATAAAATAAAATTTATTAGACTGAATGTCACACTGCCCTTAATCCCTTTGAAATATCTGTCCTCACATTTTGAACACATGTATTCCATCAATCTTACCATTTCAGAAGCAGTTATTTTTACATGAATGTCTTAATTTTGATGTCTTGAGTCAGTTCAAAAAGTTTCCTTTCATGGTTGTTTTTGACTCTGAGGAAGAGTCAGAATTTGTACCATGCTAGCCCAGCAAAATGAGGTGGGTGAGGACACCGTCATGTTTTACCGAACCTGCTATTTCTCTGGATGGCCATCGGCAATTGCATTCACCTAACATGTTTTATCTCACCTTGTAAAGACATTTACAAAGAAGACCTCTAGAACTGCTTTAAAAAGTAGCAACAGTCATGAGATAAATGTACTTGAAACAAGAGGGAGGACTTTAAAGGGGATTAATGCAACATGGTTTGCTGTAATATTTTTTCAAAAGAAATATAACTTTCACCAAAGTTTTGATCTCCTTTTGCACTCTACACACATATTTAGATGTATAAAAACGGTATCTATTTTCACTACTTTCAGTAAACTCTAATAATTCCTATTATTTCTCTTATGTTCTATTTGTTTAAAATGTTCATTCCTGCTCCTTAAATTGAGAGCTTAATTAAAATCACCCATGGATGTCTCTGCTTATATTTGCAAACTGCAAGCATAAGGCATCAGAAACAAACTTTACCGATCTCATAATTTTCCGAAACTGGATCCTGTTAGTCTCTCAAGTAATACTACAGTGTCTAATATATTTGGAATGTTCTTACTGAAACTCTTTGGGTAATGAAGATTGCACTTTGAAATTGCAACTGAAAGTTGTTTAAGATTTTATGAAAGGAAAGGACTAACCATGTATGTCACTGAAAATTGAGTTGTATTACTAGTCATTCATAAGAGCCTATCACACCAGAAATAGGTTTGGAGATAAACACAGCAGCATAACACTTACATCGGATTTAGGTATTGACTATATATTGCCTGCAGGTTGTAGAGAATCTAAGTGAGCAGCGATAATGCTACCTTTGTCTTTCTCATTTTTCATTTATTATCTTCTATTAAGGAAGCTTTATCTTCATTTCAATATTGAATTTTGGAAAACGGTATGTTTGTCTAAATAAGAGTAGAAAATTTCTCTAGAAAAATATGCACTTTTGTTACTTAACTTCACACAATTGATTGCATGATTATTGATAACTCATATTCTTAAGCACTTAACACACATTTTTCACTTAATATAAGATAAACTATTTCAATATCAAACTATCACTAATTTTTCAGTATAACTATTTTGTCTTCAGTATTTCCAAGGCATTTCATTTCACTTTTTAGAACTAAAATATAAGGGAAAAAATTAGCATCATTAACCTGAAAATAGATTTTTGTACATTCACAGTTCTTTCTCAAACGCACTTAGGAACATCTAAAGGGTACTCTGTGTGCTGCCATTCCTGCATAGTATGAGAAGATAGTCTTGGTTTCAGCCTGCACTGACATGGCCTCGGTGTTTCATCTGAGTTTCTAAAATGGGGTAAATTGAGGAGAAAATGCCTTATATGTTGATATTCCAATAAGCAAAAACGCAACATTTATGCAGAGATGGTCCAGCTTGCGATTGCTCTTACACTGTGAGGCCTGCCATCCTACAGCTGTAGAAATGCACACAAATATCTGTTTATGAGAGTGGTACACATCACCTCTGTTTCTTCCTCTTTCATGTGTAAGGCAGATGGACAGCGCAAAACTACAGTCAGTTCTGGGGACTGACTCTGGAGGAAGGCTTCACATTCCGCCTGGGCACCCTTCCCCCGAGTCCTGCGCTCCTGGGCATGAACGAGGTGATGGTAGGTCCTGCCCCTGACTGGTGGGTGCATGTGTTTGGGTACGTGTGTGCACCGCTGTGCTGAAAGCAATCTAAAATAACTAGCATCATGAGTTCCGAGCTTACGGGGCCTTGAAAATTTAACTTTTGTCATGTAAACATGAAATTTCTTTAACAGAATGATTACTAGTAGGCTTCATGCAGACTGCATGTTCACTGCTTTCAGTTAGACATAGTGTCATTTATTTATTTACTTATTTATTTACTTTAAAGAGAAAAGAACAAAAACAAAACAATAAAGGCAAAGACAAAAAACAACAGAAAAACTTTAAAAAAGGTACAGAATTTCAAAGAAAGATGAGGAAATCGACAACGGTTGTTTTATTACTTACTGTTGTCTTCATACTGTCTTTTAAAGAATGACTGAATGTTCCTTTCTTGTGGCAAGGATTTCAGAGAAATACATATTTCTGATGACTGGTTACTGAGTATGCCAACATTTCAGCACATTTAATCTTTATTTTTATTTTTTAACTAAACATACTTATTTTGTGAATTCATGAAAAGTGTTTTGAAGTGTCTCAGACTATCCATTATCATATAAGACTGAAATAAATGCTGGTAATTTCAGACATCTATGCTCTGATGATTGAAAAAACAGTTTGTTCTTCTAAATGCCCAAAATTTCCTCTCAGAGAGTACCTTCAGATTTTGCCTGGCGACATGGCAGACTGCTGTGGAGTGACCTCAAGCTTCCTCGTGTTGTTCCTCATGTCCACACTTTGTATTAGTCTTCCCTTTCATTTGTTAAGAGTTACTCTCATCTGATGATAGGTGTCTTGCATACAGAAGCTCCTAGCTCTTTAGTAACCACAAGACTCTAAACCATACAGCTACAGTTTCATACCAGATGTGCTGCTTCCCAGGCAATGCACTTAGTTTGTGTGGAAAAGCTGGCTATATCCAAAGCTTCTTGCTGGTTTCAGGACACATTTGGGCTCCCTGGCTGCCAGAGGGCAGATCTCTCTGGTCTACCGTGCAAACATCAGAAGCTCTTAGCATGTCAGGGCAGCAAGGGCATTGCTTGCTATTGGATGAATGGTAAATCTATGGTGTTTCATTAAGATTTAACCTTAGTTTAGCTTTCTAAAAATGTGGCCCCTTGAATTAATATATCAATTCAAATTCTAGTAGTAAGGCCTGCTAAATTATAACTAGTATCAGAGAAGATTAGAATAACTGGCATTTATTGAGCAGCTGAGGGTTAAGCACATAAGCACTTTTTCAGTGAAGTATCGCATTGAAACCCCACAGCAGCTTGGTGTGCTGCATCCCATCATTACCTGGATTTTAAAGGAAAGTAAATTATGATTGTGTGAGATTAATTCACACTGAGATAGAAAGAGGTAAAGAGCTAGCACAGAGGTGATTAAACTGCAGAACTAGTGCACCTCTAAATGGTTGTATTCCAAAAGTCTTTAAAAAATTTCAGGAGAGTCTGTTGGCTTTGGCCAATTCAGATTCAAAGTCACAAGAAGTTTAACTTTTTCACCAGAGCTAATTTTCTGAAATGATCAGTTTAGAGGTTTGGGGGTATTCCCTACAATTGGTAATATAAAATCTTCACAGATGAGACTAAGATTTGTGGTTTTTGACAAGCTAACTGCATGACTGAAAGAGTCCTTTCTCTCCCTGCTTTTTTCTTTTGTCTATAGCGGGGTACAGACGGTGGGGGGGGGGGGGGGGGGGGAGGAAGCGCTGTCTAAGAAAATACTTGATCTATGTAAGGATTGGATTTTCACTTTCTTTTGCTGAGAGGCACAGTGAGCTAAACACTTACTTGGATGTTTACATGCAGTTCCTCAGGATTACTTCTAACATTTCCTTTATAAACTTTAAGTTTAAGATGATTTACATTCTAGACACAATAAGGTACATTGCTTTCCCATGTTGGCTCTCATCCTAGCACACAAAGAAAATTAATTATAAATCACTTATTGGTTCTTGGAGAATTCTTTGCATAAAAGTCTTTGCTGTAACATTTAAATGAAAATTCCTAATAATTAGTAAGTTACCAATTATTAAGATAATTTAAGTTTAAATTACCTACAGGTATGACTTAGTGTAATACAATTGCCAAGTGATTTTAAGAAAGCAATAGGGAAAATTAAGCAGGACTGTGAGAGTTCCATGACCCACTTATGATGTAAGGCAAGGAACTAGCTTCTTACCTCTGGGGCACAGTTGTTTAAGGACTAAGTTTCTGAGTGTTAGAACTGCCTTAAGCTGTTCCCCTCAAAAGAGAGAGAATCTGAGTTATAACAAGCACTTCTAGGAAAAGCATAAAGGTAGAGTGAACTGCATTGATCTGCAACCAGGAAAGAGCTGCACAATGGTTCCTACCCTGGTGGCTACACACAAAATATTCCGGATCTATCAACCTGCCTCCAAGGACAGGGAAAATGGTTGTTTTCCTGTGGTTTTGCTTCTGGATAATTGATGTTTCCCTCTCTTTTTCCCACTTTAAAACGGTCTGCAAAGGATGGACTAGTAGTGCGGCAGGGGTTGGCCATTGCCAAGAGCAATGTGACTTAGAGCAGCTGGAAACCCCCACAGCCCCCAAGCCCAGTCTCTGCCCTTTCTGGCCTGGATGAGACTTACAGAACTCTTTGGGTGTGAAAAATGAGAAAGGAGTCATCCCTGATTCTTGCAAAGTGCTCTGCTCGCCCGGTCGGTTTCCTGGACACATTGCTTAGCTTG
The DNA here is from genome assembly GCA_004027595.1 of Dinomys branickii. Lineage (NCBI taxonomy): Eukaryota > Metazoa > Chordata > Mammalia > Rodentia > Dinomyidae > Dinomys > Dinomys branickii. Next base: position 6,151 of record PVLD010013094.1, on the reverse strand, counting down.
AGTCATCGTTTCAATAGTGTGCTTACTGAGCCAGTCAGCGAGCTCTCAGTAGTGCTGTGCAAAGATTTCTGTGATCATATGATTGTGAAGATGCTGTTTAACTTAGATGGTTTACTTCAGTCCAAACACACTCTTAGAGAGTGTGATCAGTAACCATTAGGAGCAGAAATATGTGGGTAGTAAGAAAAGTATTTTAGGGATGTAGGGGAGGCCTTTCCTGGGTGGTAACCCAAGGTGAAGACAGACAAAAGGAAATCTAAACATATGTGGGTGAAAGCAGGCTGGGCGAGAGGAATTAAAAGAAATGAGAGAAAGAAGGCTGAGAGTGGCCTGCAGCTCCTTGGAGAAAAATTGAGAGGAGCGTACCATCTTGGTGAACACAGTCCTCGGGACAGAAGACTAGGCAAATGGAAGGTTCCTGTTGGTCACCGAGGAACTGCCCTCCCCGCCCAGCAATGACTGTGCTGTGCCAAAGCGTGGATCTCAGCCAGGACAGCAGGACTCCAGCCTCTACCCAAACACCCAGTGACGTCCAGCTTGCTAAGCCTCTGTCAGCGGACAGAGAATCACCAAATGGTACATCTTATTTTCCTTCTGGTTACGCACAAATCTACTAGCGTATTGGATACACTGAGAATCTTTGTTCTATTGCTTCATTTCTCCAGTATTTCCCGTTTATAAGATTAGCGAACTTTTTTATTTTATGATAAAGGTTGGTAATATCCCCTAGGACTTAAATTCCACAGTGCACACTGCAAGCAATACCGACTTCAGTTAAAATATTGAAATGGGAGCTGAAGGAGGAAGTCTATTTTGGAGAAAACTAGAACTCTTTCAGTGTCTCAGATAAAATGGAAGAAATTTTTATGATTATATGCAACACTCTCCTCAACTGAGGTCATTTTTAAAAAAGAGAATAAAAATGATACAGAATTTCAAAACAAGATGACAGGAAAGTAACAATGGTTACCCTATGGTATTGTTATCTTCATCGTGGTCGCTCAGGTTACCGGATATAGGCATGAATATATCACTATACAATATAACACTAACTGTTCCTTTCAGGGAACTAGTAGAGCTTAGCAGTACAATTTCCTTGGCTCTCAGCAGAAACATCAGAGTTGAACTCAGTTTTGAAAGTTGTGCGCGCGATAGAAATGTAGCTCAATAGCACACTCGCTGGCCTGTGTGAGGAAAGCAAGGCGCGTGCCCGGTGCGCTCCCTGGAGTCTGCCGCTGGGTTTGCGTCTGACTGCTTCACTTGCCGTCGCTGCTGCCTCTGCAACACGGGGTTGTGGTAAAGCCGGACTCACAGGGCGGCAGGAATCCCATGGAATGTTCTTGCGCCGTGCTCTGCACAGCACTTAGAATATACTCAGGCATTAAAACGTGTTATATGATATACTAAGTGGACTTTTATTTCTTATACTAACTTTGGGAGAATGGCGGAGGTCTGAAACAGGTAAATTCTACAAGATCTTACTGATTCAAATCTTCATCGGTTGGTGCCTTTTATTTCATACAGAAAAGTGTGCTTTTTGATTCATGGGTCATCATGGAATTTGCATATTTCTGGTAAACCTGAAAGTTCTGTTATTATGCCCTGAAGTCAAATCAAATCAACAATATGCCTGCTTGTCTATGTAGACATACAAGTGCTTTTTAACTTAGAAGGTAGCTCTAAGCACTGCATTGTAGGCTAATATTGAAAATATTTTGAGTGAAAACTACTATTTTCACATAGAAATGTAGAAATTAAGAGTTTATTTTTATACTTGGTTCAGATGAAATTTCTTTTTTAGAAGTGGGTTTTTTGTTTTGGTTGATTCCCCAGGGAGAATAATTAGGTATTTTATCTAAAGTGCAAGTATTTGCAAGCTATTAAAATATTCAGAAAGGTGGTACAATATTTAAAACATGTAGACATACTATATCATATGGCATCAGATCCATGCAAGTAGAAAGCTTTTAAAATATTTTGGCTCAATATCATATTTAACATATTTTCTCTAATTTGGTTGACATGACTAACAAAATGTCAAGATTTTCTATGGTTTGTTGAAAGTAAAGTAAAATAATATTTTATGTACTATAAAATAACTTTGAAATTCATCACTTTGTGAGGTAAGAAATTACAATTTCATTTAATTAGAGCAGTCGACTGACTGGATTTATTTGTTTAGTCATCAGTTATAACAAGAGGCATTGTTTTTTCTTCCTGAAATATATTTTGGTGGTAGCAAATATTGAGGTAAGACAACTGGCTGGGAGAAGGCAGGTCGGGAGAGCATTACGCTGTGTCCTCGTCCGCTGTGTCCATCCCCTCTGGCACTGGGGTGCTGCTGGCTCCTCCTGAAAGTCAGAGTAACCACAGAAGGTACATGTTTTAGATCAGCTCAGCACACTGAGACAGCAATGCCATGCAGTCAAAGACACTCGCAGAAAGGACTCTTAGAACTTCCTCAGAGGGCAGCAAGACAGGGTAGTGGGTTCTAAGCTGGAGGAGTGTTTGGAGAGGGATGAATGGAAATGTGATTTTAACTGCAATAATTTAAAAAAATGTATACACTCACTGTATTTATCCATCACATATCACACACAAGACAGTAGTGTTTTAATCTTCACAATAAAAATGATATCAAATGAAGTAAAACCTTATAACTCATTTTGTATTGGATCAAATCAGGAACATTTAAAATCAACATATATCCACTCCCTCAGATGCATTGGCAGTTTATAGAAAATATTGTAGTGAAGGCAAAAATCTATGTAATTTAGATGTTTCTTGGAATTATTTGAATAAACTCCTGTTTAAGTTGCCTATTAATTAAAACTCCACAGAAATGGTGTCCTGAGAAGCTCATCTTAGGAAATATCACAGTTCATCCACTTGGGGTAGACATTTTCTTCACTTCTTAGCACCTCTGAGGTGAGGATGTTGTGTTATATTCGGTGATGTGTTGGGTTTAATGAGATACGGCACTGCCCTGTCAGCTTTAATGATACCTATGTGTGCTGTATCAGTTATGATTAGGCTCAGCCAAGAGTGGCACAGCCCGCAGCTGTCAGTGATGGAGATAAAACAGAAATGTGTTGCCAAGCAGCCGGTCTGGACGGTCCCGCGAGGAAACTGTGCTCTCACACTTCTCTCCTGGTGTTGCCCGTTGCTCAGGGCTTTATGTCCAAGATTATGAAATGGATCAAGAAGACATGTCCATGTGGTTCTATTATCCCCAAACTCCTGGACCCAGCAACAGAGAAAAGGTCAAGAAGAACGAGTTAAAGATAAGCGCCAATTGTCTTAAATTTCTCAGAAGCTGTAAATGACACTTTGGCGGCTTACAGTACAGAAGTCTGACTGTGGCAGCTGAAGTCCAGGAAACCTGGGAAGTGCAGTCACTTTTCCTAGCCTGCACGGGCTGAGATAAAAATGCTGTTCTGTGGAGAGAGCAGATCACCGTTCTGCAGTCCCAGTGCTGACACCGACAAGGTCACTAAAACTTACTTTGCAGCTAGAAACCAGAGAAACAGCAATGGATAAGTCCTGAAGTGTTAAGGCATGAAGGCAGCTGTTGTTGAAAATCAGGAATTCATTTAACCACTAACAACCAGAAAATTACCCTTTTCCTCCCCAGTGTCAAATTTTGGTAATCACAGCCACTGACCTCAGACTGTGAAGATGGGACACACTTGTGTCCTCTGTTGCTTTACTTAATCCACAAGTCTCTTCCATTATCCCAGTTCAAGTGGGGAGAGGGAAACTACAACTGGAGAGAGAGGGAACACTCGTGTAGTGGGTGCTGCGTAGGTAGAGACTGCAGTGAGGATGTACGGCATCACACAGAGGTTCTTAGAAAGTCAGTCTGCTTGTCTCAAACTGGCCTGCATTTCCCATTATCCAGAGATTAATTCAAATAATCTCAGGAGTTATGTAAAGAAGCTCTCCAGTGCTTACCACTGCACTTAATAATATTTGTCCAGAATATCTTTAATTTTAAATTCCTAAACTGAACTATGAAAACAGGAAGAGTGTTAAAATTTAGTCTGAAATGTGGCAAATGCTGAGTTTGGAAATACATGATTAAAATGTTTGCAGACAATAGTATAAAGGATTTTCAATGGCCATATGGCCATTGTTAAAGATGCTAATTTTAGAATTCCTGCCAGTCTTAGCTGGTATTCTTGATTCTTTTGCTTCACTAGTTCTTGTTTTGGCAAAAAAAATTAAGTAAAAATTTAAAAATATATCAATCAGTGAAGTCAGACGTTTATTACTGATTCTTAAAAGCCATTATTTTGTGATACTTTACTTATAAGCTCTAAATATTATTCTTTCTTTACAGAATAATACAATTGTGAAATATAAAACTTTCTCTGCATTTTTAGATTACATTGTCTGATATAGTATTATCTAATAAATTGACAAAGTAATATGGATCTGATGGGCTTCTAGCTCTAGAAATTCATTTTTAGGAAAAGTAATATTAAATAAGTTGTAAAAGTATAAAAATCTAATAGATAAATTCACCTAGTTTGGTGAAATGGTAAACATGTTTTCAATAAAAATGTCACTTTGTTTGTTTCTCTTTTGCTTTACCTTATTAAGAAAGGTTGCTCATTCAGTTTCTGTTGGTTCAGAATCATCTTCTTTTTTGGTACCAGGAATCGAACTCAGGATGTTGTGTTTGCCAGGCAGGCACTGTGCCACTGGGCTGCATCCCCAGCCCCACTCACTTTATTTTAAAGAATAAATCATAAAAGTTAAAAGTGCTTGTTGGTACAATAGCTCACCTTAACATGCCAAGGTAGAACACATTTTTAACAGGTGAAGTCTGCCTGATCTATGTCATTACTGTCGGATCCTCTATCTCCCACATGCAGAGCACTCTAGTAGCCACCCCGCAGAAATCATAATGACAATAACTCAACCCTATAGAAACGTATTTGAAGCAGTAGTGATACTTTTATGGCATCCACAGAGCAGAAAGGATATGTCCTAGTCATGTTATTAAATTGGAATTGTAAGGTGATAAAATGTCAGTGGACTGGACCTGTTTTTCTGGAAAACTGAGACTGTGTGACAAAATGGCTAAACGTACATTGATGAGCTACTACTACTACTACTACTACTACTACTACTAGCAATAACACTGCAAGGTAAGAGTGATGCATGAGATATGTATTTCTGGCCCACTTGAAAAGGTATTTTTGGAGACCAAGTCTGTACCTCTGAACCTGTCCTACTCTGAGCTGTAAATATATTCTACTCCAACTCTTGCCTTCTTCAGCCTGGTCCACTGATGGCATTAGAACCCCTACCTGCTCAGCGTTTTAGACGCTGCTAGGTTACCCTGTGGATACCACACCCTCCTGATGCTCCTGCACTTCCTTTTGTCACTGAGCTAAGCGGTGTGCGTAGTAATGGGCTTGGGGTTTCATAACGCCCTTATCAGGTGGCAGTAGTTCTCCAAATCAAAACTGAATGCTCCTGTTGTTGTTTAAATTTATAGATTGATGGGTACCTTTCCAAGAAGACACACAAATTCTAAATTCCCTTTCTTTAGACCTTGAGGATACTATGTACCTGTCCAAAGACACTTTTCAATATAGCAGATCAGAATCTTCTACTCTTTGGTCCATAGCCAGAACATTTGTAAGTAGGTAAAAGTTTTACCTTTTACAGACACTTTACTTTTGCTATAAGGTGCTGCATCCCCATCACGATAAAATAAGAAAATAGAAATTGAGTGAGGTCTTAAGAATGTCTAAACATTGTTCTATTTCCAATAGTAAATCTTATTTATCTGAGAGTCCTTAGCATGTTTTCTAGGTTCTAGAAGTGAGTTACTTCCTTTATAAAGAAAGAACTAATAATGTTTTCCTGGTTATATCACATAGGGCTATTGAGAATACAGGAAAATAATGAATATTGAAATACCTGGAAGACTTTATTTTTATTTTTTATTTAAAAAAATACAAGTACAAAAACATATTGACAAACAGACACCAATTAGCATAAAAAATAGTACAATCACAACTAATCTATAGACAAGGTGATATGATCTCAACAGTGGTTATTGCTTTATCCATTGATATCTTCGAAGTGTAAATATATAAGCCCATATACAGACATGCAAATTTAGTCAGACAAT
>PVLD010013093.1:0-57399 GCA_004027595.1 Dinomys branickii | reverse complement strand
ACTGAACACTAAATATGATTTAACTTTAAATTTGATAAGATTACACTGATAGAATCAGAGAAGCAGAAGCCGCACATGGTGGCACATGCCTGTAATCTCAGCACTCTAGAGGCTGAGGCAAAAGGGTTGCCATGAGCTCGATACCAGCTTGGATTACATAGCGAGTTCAAGGCCAGCCTGAATTACAGAGTGACACTGTCTCAAAAAGGAAAAAAAAAAACAATAAAATAGGGACTGTTGTGGCTGATATGTAGATGTCCCACAAAGCTTTATGCAGTCATAGGAGGTGCTTTTCAGATGTGACTGGATTTAGGGTGAGTGAATGTGAGTTAAGGAAGTGCTCCTGGGATTAGGGGTGCATGGAATTGGATTAGTTCTCTAATTGATTATCATAGTTCTAGGTCTGAATAATGGAAAGCCCCGACCTGGGTGTGGGTGACACCTACCAAAAGGGTTGTAGCCTGGATGACATGAAAGGGAAAGGGAGCCTTGCTGCTGCACTTTCTGGTTGCTGCCTTCTGCCTGCCATGCCAAGAACTGCTTCTCCTCTGTGACGCCCCTCATTCATGCCACCCTGCTTGGAGCCAGCTGACTATAGACTGACAAGCCTACACACTGTAAGCTGAAATAAACCCTTCCTCCTGTAACTTGTGACTGTCAGGTCTTGTGAATCCTGGTCTTCCATACCAGCAATGAGAAAAGTAACTAAGATGGAATGCGCAAAAGCTAAACTTGCCTGCTATCATAGAAACTAATAGATCATGTCTAATAGTAGCAAGTCAAAAATAACAGTACATATTATTTAGAACCAGGGTGGTAAACCGCAGAATAATCAGCTAAAAGAATGGATTAGAAGCAATCATCTCTGCACAGCAAGGTCACAGGTTAATTGTGGAAGTGAGAACAATTGTTTTTCATTATTAACTTTTCTTTTTTTTTTTTTTTTGCAGTACTGGGGATCGAACTCAGGACCTTGTGCTTATTCCACTGAGCCATATCCCCAGCCTTCATTACTAACTTTTAAATACAATTTTATTTTTAACCAGGTCCTGTATAATGATAAATATAAAAAGTAGCTCAAAATAAATATGTATAACAAATACAGCCTAAATTTTTAACTACAAGAAGTATTCTAAAGAATGATTCCAGGCTGGGAATATAGCTCAGTGGCACAAGCGCTTGCCTGGCAAGCACAAGGTCCTGAGTTCAATTCCTGGTACCAAAAAAAAAAAAAAGAATGATTCCAATATAGGTAACAAGCTAAGATCTAAGTCATGTTCATTATCTGCCCATCCTCATCCAAGCACTTATATATGTTAACTGATTTAATCTCTGGAACATTCTTATATCTTAAATTTTAGTCAAAGACATTTAGGCCCAGTGAGGTTAAGTGACATCCAATTCATGCGACTCTTAAATATTTGACTTGAGTCAAGATTTAGACTGAGACAGAAGCCTCTAGAAACAGGGTAAATGACTAATTTCCCCTTTAGGGAAAAAATTTCTTTAATCTCTCTCTGTTCCTTTTATTTTACTCTTTACTTAGAGTCAAAGATTGCATTGCACATAAAACATATGAAAATAAACTTCAATGTTTTAAAATATTTAAAAAACAATATTTTATTTATAAGAATTTTTAAAACAAATGTCTTTATTGTTATAAATTGTATGTTACAAAATGATATTACCCACTGCACAAGAATTTATTTCAAAATCAGAAAAATAGAAAGAACTCATTACTCCCCTTAGGAAGCTTTAACAGATCTCTGCATTGAGACAGAAGGTAACTAAAAACAGATCCTGTGCTTATAAAGTGTCTGTAATATTGAAAATAGTTTTAAGTTTGAAGACCTTTAAATCTCAAGACATCATCAGAGCAAGAACACAATGTCACATCAATATCCTTCCAAGTCTAGAAGTATTGCTTCCCCATATGTGAGCAGTACAACAGGCATACTAGTCATTATACAAGAAAAGTACTACTAGACCCCCCATTCCAACTGTCCTGGTCCCTGGGCTATCTAGGCTACTTGGGCTACGTGGTCAGATAATCCCCGGCAAATGGGCTATACATCCTAATGGACGAGTTTGAACATAGATGCAATGTTCCCCTAAGTCATCATATGCTAAACCAGTTTATAACATTTCCCCAGATTAATATTATCTACATATATATATATTCCCAAACTTAATTTGTTCCAAGTTTCTGGGGAAAATGGCCATCATCATGTTTGCCACTTGATGTGGAGTTCATGAATGGAAGCAAAATTTTGCCAAATGCTCGTTAGTGAATCAAATTGCTTTCAAAAAGCATCATTCATGAACTGAGGTATCTATATATATAAGAAATATACAAAGCCATGTTCTCATTTCAAAGCCCTGCACTGTGAAAAGGCTGGTGAATTACTGATTGGGTTATTTCACTGTAGTCTGTATAAAAAGTTCCTTTAGGAAAAATATCTCATTTATTGAACATGGTGTTCACATGAAAATCCACTTACTGTTTGTACTAAACATACATGATAGTAGTGTTATCTTTATTTTAGAGAAGACAAGGCTCAGGGAAGAAACTTGCCCAAGATTATACAGTGGGTTCCCAATAAGCATGAATCAAATTCAGTTGTATTAATAGATTTCACCACTATCCAAAATGTTCCTTTTTTTCTCTTGCCTGTAAGAATAAAGCTACAGTACACTTAGATAATTCAGACCCATGGAATATTTTTCAAAAGTCACTGTCTTTTCTTGCCAAGTATGTGTGGGAGGCCTGATGAAAAATGATTACTTTCAACAAAGATTTGAGGTATAGTCAGAAGCACAGAAATGTCTTGCCTTTCATGAAAATCACATAAGCTAATGGTCACTATGACATTATGAGCATGGTCTTAGGGGCTTCTGGAGAAGGGGGAAGAAGTGTGGTGTTTAAATCACAGAAATGAACCTTAGGTTTCCCTCAGTGTCAACATAATTCATTAGTAAGTTGACGGCACTTCCAGCTTTGACGAGTTTTGCATATATTTGATGTTCAACAACTTCCCTTCCTTTGAAAGAACATTAGTTATCTTCCTGAGAGCTGTGGGAACATTGTAAGGTCTATACATCTTTCAAGGGAAATGGTCTCTTACATAAAATATCACTTTAAACATTTAAAGCTGTCTTTGTTAATCTTTAATTTCTTAAAAATTAGGACATCACAGTGACATTATCAGAGTGCAGTTGTCTATAATTTGCACAGCTAAATTTGGCTTTCAGATCGTCAAATATGCAAGTGTATTGTTTGGAATAATAGTTAATAATAGTTTCCAAGTGAGTCAGAAATAGAGCCACTATCATTTAAAAGCTGGAGCCAAAATGCAAGTGCCTCTCTAGCAAGATAATGAGTTAGTGAGGAAGACCTCTTTCAAACCAATAAACAATACCAGCATTCAGACCTAGCTAGGTGCCTACTACCTTGAATGTCAAGTCACCAACCCATCACAAGGGGATCACTAAGAGTACACCCATTGCCACCTTTTCAGTAAGAGCTTGAGCTAAAAAGCTGGCACTTGTATCGATGTTCTGCAGAAATGATGACTATGATAAGAATAAGGCCCTGGGTTTACAGAGCTTCTTGAATTAAGAAAAAGAAGCAAATTTAAGATTCTGAGATTCAAGGGCCCTGGAATTGCTCCTTTAATGCACCACCCAGAAGAGCCTTCTCTAATTTCCCCTAGTAGAGGTTTACACTGAATCTTCTCCATCAGTGACTGTCCTCACTTCCTCTTCTGTGCCCTGCGTTTTATGAGGCTGACTTCTGAGAGCTACATCCAACAGCTCCAGTGACCTCTGGTCTGCTCTTAGAATACCAAGCAAGGCATCAGAGTATGTTGGGAGAGTGAGGATGGAGGGTCGATTCCCCTGATACAGCAGGACCAGAATTCACCTCCTTAAAACTCAGCTCAGCACTGAGCTACCATTTTCACCAGTTGCTGTACCTACACAGGCCCCTCCCACACCCTCACATTTGGGGGTCCTACTCTAGGCCAGCTTAATACTTCCCCATCCCTTGATGCTTTTCACCAAACTTGTTCCACCTTGATAAGTGGCTCCTCTGTGTAACCCTCACGGCCTCATAACTTGGGTTGGCTCTTGAATGAAAATTTTGGAGAATACAGAGCCTCACTTCTCTGTAATGTAATAGTCTTTGCCAGTGGATGCTACATCTCATCCACGTAATAACTTCACAGTGCTTGTTAACTAAAGGGTGAAACAACTTGGAAACAACTTGACACGTGTAAATTTATGTTAGTGGTAAAATACACCACTGTGAATTTTATGACCAGTTTGTCTCCATGCTGTGGTAGAGACTGCCATATTTTTTTTCCTATGGCCTTTGGAAATGTATAAAGTGCAACATGTAGTACATCCTGATATGTAGATATCTGTGTGTGTGTGTGTGTGTGTGTGTGTGTGTCTTTATCTATTCATCCATCCATCAGTTGTTAATATATTCCCAGTCAGAGATGCAGCTGTGTGCACGCAGTCCTCAGCAGAAAGTAGCCCAGTGATACAGAGAGGATGGGCTCCGGCCCTCGTGCAGTCACAGACCTGCCTCCCAGCACTCACTCAGGAGGCTGGGGCAGAGGACCACTGCTAGTCTGAGGCCAGCCTGGCTTACTAATGAGTTCAAAGCCAGCTCGAAAGTGAAACCCTGTCTTAAAAAAGGAAGGATGGGTTCTAAAATATAGCTCTGAGCACTCACTTGAACAGCATGTACACTAAATTATGGCTCTGAGTTTCATCTCTAGCTCTTGTTGCTCTTGTTACCCTGGACAAGTGGTTTAGATTCTCAGATCTTTTTCCTCTTCTGCAAGAAGAGAGACACTCCCGTCTGTGTTGCAGTTAAGGTTTACTTGTTTTATATAAACTGCTTGACCTATAAAATGTACCTGATAAGCATTCGTTTCCTTCCTCCCAGAATCATGGCTTATACACAAAAAAATTCTGAAATTCCATGGAAGTTCTATGGTTTTTGTTGTTTTGTTTTAAAATTCTTCTATTTTTTGAGCCAAACTGCCCAGGATCAGAAGGCCTGACGCCTGAAGCCTTTCCATAGTAATGTAATAAACTTTCTATGCTCAGCTCTTTAAATTGGTATTATCAAACTCCCTGAAGGTCAGATGTTTAATCATCAACATTTGGGTACTGGTAAAACTAAGGAATGGTAAAAAAAAAAACAACCTTATGTTCTGCCATCTTCTGGGTTCTTAAGAAACTGGAGAAACCTCTAAAAAGTAACCAGGAGGTACAAACCAGCTTGCTGCTAGAAATCTTCTGCCCAGTACACCTACTCGCTAATAAGAAAACAGAGGCAAGAGGGCCCTTCGGAGGGTGGTGCACGTGTTTACTGCCTTGACTGTGCTGATGCTTCATGGGGGTTCAGTTGTACACATGTGCAATTTATTATTAAATGCCAAATGTGCCTCAGTAAAGCGCTTTTTAAAAATCACACAAAATAATTTTTAAAAGGTGTATATTTTTGATCCAAGGTGAATTGAATCTTTGGGTAGAACTCCTGGATTTGAAGTTCAGCTACTCTATCAGATTTTTCAGGCATAGTTAAAATGAAACTCAGATATCCCGTTATGTATTCCTGTTGTGATACCAAATCAACCAAGAAGTAAATAAATACTGAACACCCTTGCAGCACTGGCCAAGCCCTAGAGGAGGGTACATGGAAGGAAGACATAGTTCATCCCCTTACGGATTCAGGAGGTCAGCTCACAGGTGACATGGCAAGAGGCAGCTCCTGGTGCTTGCCAGCTGCTGAATGCAGAAGTAGAGCTCAAAGCTGTGGACCAGCCAGTGACGACGTTAGTGACCTAATTACCCCCTCTTCTGCAGGCTTCACAGCAGGAAAACGGGCACAGCTTACCCGCAGCTAGAAAGGGATCCAGTCTGGCCTGTGCACTGCTTGGCTGTTCCCCTTGCTCAGCTTCTAATCAGGGCCACTTGAGCCCCATACGGGCTCCTGGGAGCCCTTATCCTTGGTCTCTCCTCCCTCTCCACTCGGCCACTCCCCACAAGGCTTGGCTTCATCCTGTCTCTGCTTTCTGGGCTCCAGCTAACAACCTTTATCTGTCCAGTGGATTACTTTCCTAGGGCTCTCATAATAAAGGGCCAATAACTAGGTGGTTTAAAAGGGCAGGCCTCTTTTCTTTCATAGTTCTGGAAGCCAAAAACCAAAAATCTAGATGGCAGCAGGATCTTGCCCCCTTTGAAGCCCTAAAGAAGCCTCCTTTGCCTCTTCCAGATCCTGTAGATCTAGGCATTCTTTGGCTTGTGGCGATGCCGCTGCAAACTGCCTCTACTGTCGTAAGGTCCTCTCACAGTGTCTGAATCTCTTCTCTTATAAGGATATAGTTACGTTGGATTAAGGTCCCACCCTACTCCAGTATGACCTCATTTTAACTTAACGTCTTAATTACATTTTTAAAGAGCCTATTTCCGAATAAGGTTACATCCACAAGTATCAAGAGTTACGACTTTAACGTATCTTTCTTGTGGAGTACAATGCAACTCAAGGTGCCTGGGATGCATGCAGATTACTGAGAGGGACCTCTGCTACACAAACAATGCTCCTCCTTGCCGTTTCAATTGTATCCCGTGGCAATAGTTCAGTGAGTGAGTATGTGGAAAGCCTCCCTCACCACTACAGGGTGGGATGGAGATAAGCAAAAGGTCAAGAGGGGCGAGAAACCACATCCTTCCACCTTGGGGGAGAATGAGCAGAGCGGGCAGAGGAGCCATCTGCCTTGTCTCTGTTAAAGGTCTGCCTTCATGCCTCTGTCTTATGAGCTTCCCCAGTCTGCTTTGAAGTGGTACCAACTTCAAGGCTGTAGAACTCTGCCCTACCATTACCTCTGAGGAGGTGTGTGACCTTTCTAATCCCTTGCTTCCTTGTCTGTAAAATAAAGGTCCTTTAGCTTGCGAATATCCTGATTTCAGGGTGACCGTTGGAGAGGTTCCTGCTGTGACGAGGTGTGCTGGGCAGGACGGGAAGGAGAGGTTGCTGTACCCCAGTGAGCACGCGTGGGCTGAGTCCAGAAACCTGAACTGTCAAAAGGAAAGGGACAGCTCTGGAGCTGTGGGGAAAGTGGCTCTGCACAGAAACCCAGGCCCAGCTCCCTTGATACTGCAGTCACCAGGTCATCTGGGTTCTAGCGACTCCTCCTTTTCAGCCAGCCTGCTGGCCGGTCTCCCTCAGAGAAGGGCAAGAGAAACTCAGAGACCAGTCAGGCTTCTCGCCTGTTAGTGCTGGACTTGGAAGGACTTGAGCAAGTCCTTAGAGCTCTTGTCACCCGACGCCGCGCAGTCTCGTTGCCTGCCTCCTCTCCAGGCGCCCTCTGTTCCTGTGGGCTCTCAGGAGTGCTGCGTTCGTTTCCACTGCTTCCAAGCATCTGCAGTGTAAGGCATACTCGCGGCCTCCAGGGGACTTCTGGCCCAATAAGGATAAGGTTCTGGTGGCCTCTGTTCTACCTGGGCCTTCATAAGAGGAACATCAGGATAACAGCAGAGCAGAAGACAAAGGGACATGCCAAACATTGTGCTTTACAGACTGGACTCAGATCCCAGACCATGCAGAGCTTTAAGGCCATTGGCCTGGGGGAACAGAACTCTGGTGAGAGTTTGTATAGATAATAGAAGTGAGTCACATCCCTCAGGCCATGCCATGTGTGAGTTGGTATCTCCAGTGTCACCAAAACCTGAGTCACTGGAGCAGTACATATCCATCTGTCCTCTTCAGCTCCCCTCCCTGCTCCAAGGGATGTTTTTCTTTGGTAAACACTCTTAGCTTCCTTACCTCTCCACCTCACCCTAACTCCCAAGGCCCCCATGGTCAAAATTATTCCAATCATGTGCCTCCTCCGTGCTCAATGCTGACTTCCAGTGCTTATGATTACCAGAGTTTCATTCAGATTACAAAATTTTTCCACATTGCAACACAAGTGTGGACACAAGATTGATCTCTTCCCTCTGCTGTTAGCATTTCTCAAGTCTTGATCTTAACCCAGTAGCTTTATTTCAAGTGAGTCCAAGCAGACTTCCTGTTTTAACTTAATTCCATCTGAAGGGACACTGACCCCCAGGGACATTAGAAGAGGTTGGATCCTATACTGATCTTGTCTGGCAAATATCACAAAAACACTTCTGTCTTATCTTTGCCTCAGTGGCATCCAATCCAAGTCCAGTTCTCCGGTGTGCTCCTTGGGTTCAGTTCTTTGAGACTAGGTCCTTGGAACCTGCTTCTCTGCCAGTGTCCCAAGAGTACATGGTACTTTGTAAAATTAGTCTGATCTACTGTGATTATTAATCTTGGTTATCACTTTGACGGGATGGACAGATGCCTAAAAATTGGTAACACATACTTCTGGATGTGTCTGTGAGGCTGTTCTCAGAGACAACTGGCTTATGGGTCTACAAGTAGGGAGGAAGGCCCACCCAGGATTCAGGCAGCACTGTCCATTAGGCTGAGGACCTAGATAGAAAAAAAAAGGTGGAAGAAGAGGGAAGTTTGCTTATACACACAAACTTGATTCTTCTTGAGCAGATGTATTTTGTTGTTGTTGTTGTTGCTGCCAGTGCCCCAGATACTAGAGTCCAGATTCCCTAGCCTTTAGAAGAAGACCTGTCCTGATGACTCTTCCGGCATATTCCAGGGCTTAGCTTCAGGATGAAGCTACATGGTATATACCTGTTGTTCTGAGTCTTCCACCTTCTCGGCCTGAACTGCTACTGGTTTCCTGAGCCATTGTGGGACTATCCAACTCTGTTCACAGAAGCCAATCTAACACATCCCCTCTTATAATTATATATACATTCTCTTGGTTCCATTCCACTGCAGAACCCTGTCTAACACATTTACCTGCATTTGGGGAAATAATGTGCAAAAACAACATCAAGACTGTTTTCTGGGGAGAAAGAGTGTTTTCTGAGCTGATTCTGTCATCTTAGTTAAGTGAAATGCACTGTCCTTTGCCCATCTTTCAGGATCCTTTACAGCTACATCCACCTGAAAGAAACCCATCTCTCCTGGCCCTCTGGCTGTATGGCTTCTCCCATCTTCTGAGCTGTCTGCCTACTCTAGAATATGGTTTACCCCTTCGACTAAACTTGCACTTGTTCTGTTTACCAGCCTGAGTTGCTTTCACTTGTCTCCAGTTCTTTAAAAAAATTTTTTTCTACAGGAGCACCAAAGAGGAGTCTTTATTTTAACAGTGCCTGTGCTGCAGTACTTGGAGATTAGTACACAGGAGGGAGCCTGGCTTCTCAGAAAGGTAACAGTTTCATCTGGAGTTGGGGAGAGGCAACACTCCACAGATCTGGCCCCGGTGGTATTGGAGTGGAGAAGGGCAGTGTGACAGCCAGGAAGGGTACCACTAGATAGGCAGAGAGGACACTGAAGCAAGCTGTCCCCGTGTGCTGAGGGGGCTTGAGCGAGAGCAAAGGGAGACAACAGACAGACCAGCTGCCCACATCCCCTTCCAGCAGCCATGGGAAAAATGAGATATTCAAAGGAGTTTCTCATCTGCCTCACCCCTCCTTGCCCTAGAGATTTCATTGTCCTTGATCTTAAAGGGCAAAGGTCCCTCCTCTGTAACTGCTCTTTAGCTGATCTTGGGCAGCTGACTGTGTCTACTGATTAAAAATAAAGACCTCTGTGAATCTCACTCCAATGCTATGCGGTGTCCTGGCTCTTCAACTGCTCCAAGGATCTGTGGGGTCCTGGTTCCTCCTTGGGAGACACTGGTTGAAAGCCCTGCATCAACATCAGCTTAGACTTCCTTTAGTCTGGAAGATACAAACTTTACCAACAGTTTAACGATACAGGGTAGTATAATCACTCTTAAAGGGTACAAGTGGATTTTCCTTTCTGCCTGTGGCATCACAACGTGGCCCTCTGCAACAGCAAGCATCTGCTCCTTCCAATGTTTCTGGTCTAAAAATTGCCTCCAAGACTGCATCTGGCCTTTTTCATAAGGACAAACTCTTGCCAATGCAGCCCATACAACTGAGATCCTTCGCTATCACCCTCTCCTGGCTGCCCATATTCTGTTGGAATAGAAACTAGATCTCAGAGATGCTCCCTGTCTTAGACATCAGGGAACTTTCTATCTAGGGAAAAATTGGCTCTCTCACCATCATGGGGCCTTCGTGACTGTCCCATCCAATTCATAAATCATCAGTAACTACTCTAAGCCCTAGTGACCCCTGAATTGGAATTAGCACTTGGAGCCACTTCCACTTTCATTGTCCTTGCAAATGGAGCCACAGCAGATCTTAAGCTCAGAAACACATTCAGTCTAGATACTTGCCTGAATGGGAATAGCTCCCAAATTAGCTCATGCAGAATGTGAACACCTCAAAGTCAAACCTTTCTCATCTACCAATACCACTTATTCTACAGCTATGAGACCTCTTCTGTACAGAAACTGCCAATTGGAGGGCAGGGTACAAGCCAGAGATGACTCCTTCCTCTAGGCCTGTGGGACTTTAGAAGTCAAATCTGAAATGGCCTCTGGAGACAACCCAGAGTTCCTGAGTGACTAGAAGCCTGAAAACTGTACATACAGAACAGTGTATAATTCCCGCTCCAGGGTGCTACCCTTCCCCAAGAGCAGCAACTTTAATTTGGAACAAGGCTTTATTTCAAGACTTGCTTGATACCAGCAAGAGAGAATCTTACCCTGATGGCAGGAGTTATAATCTTGGATTATGTGAACCTACACCCAATGATCATATGCACACATATAAGGCATTACACAAAACAGAGCAAAAGGTTTCACGCATGCAAAAACCTGACCAGTTGAAGAATTGACATTTTCCTCTAGTTGTGAAAGGGAGCTCTGCTTTCTACATCGTGTACTTATACCCAGTTAAGGGCTGGCAACAAGTACTGCTTTGCCTAACTGAAGACAAAGGACTCAAATTTGATGAGGCTGCAAACTTCCTTTTCCTTGGACCCTTAGAGGGTTGGGCTCCCAATTCTCCACACTTCCCGCAGGGGGATACCCAATACCCCATAGCAGTAGCAGTGTGGCCACTTTCTCCCTGACCCACCAAAGGGCATGGTGGAGACCCAAACAACATAGGAGCTTACTGAGTACAAAGGAGAGGAATCACTGCACACATCTTACACGGCAGCCTCAATGCTGCCCCATGTGTCCACAGCCACCCCAGCATGCTGAAAGCCCTCCCAAGATCAGTGTGAAGGCACACATGTGAGTGGAGGCATCATAGTTTTATCCGACATAGACTCTCTACAGATGACCAGAACATCCTTTGGAAGTAGCCTGTACTTCCAAGGACAACCTGGTAGCTTTTCTCACCATGGGAGTAGTTGTAGCCACTGCTCTTAGATATTCAGGTCATCCCATTGCCACTGCATATAAGTACCAGGAGAAATAGGGTATCAGACAAGGGACCTCTCCTAGTCTCTAAGCAAGGGCTTGTATTGTTATCTGGTATGACTTAGAGTGACAAGAATAACAGTAAGACTTTTCCATATCAGATAAACCTAGATGTCTAGATGTAGCCGGAGCCAATCATTCTCAAAAAGACCTTAAAGTCCTCTGTGAACCCTTTCAACTTGTGTACTTACTAGAATTTAGATAACACGGGCACAAATTAAGGCCTACAGAGCTTGGTGAACTACATATGACACAAGCTCAACAAACAAGGTGTTCCTAGACAGAATTTTTGTAACAAGTCGATGTTTTTCTTTAACTGCCACACCAAGAATTACCCAAGGCTCTGCCACAGCAGTGGTGATGTCCTCCCATTGTAGTGGAGCCTGGAAGATACACTTCCTCAGTCCAGGAGGTGAGTCTCTTTTTCAGGGCAGTCCATTCAATCCTGGGCTTCAAATGGGTTATTGTCTTCCTTTCAGTGATAGGCATAGTTTTCTACCCGACCCTTGCCAAGTAAGTGTTGAAGGAGTTTATGTGCTCCCTTGACGTGGCGGTTACGTGAGAGCAGCCCAAAGCTGTCAGAGCTTTCCCCAACCTCCTATCATTTTGCTTCTTCTGTCTGGTCCCAATTATTACAGATCTTGAAGATTTCCTCCACTAAGGTTGACAACAGCGTTTGGGGTCCAGACCTAAGTTTTTAAAAAACTTTCTCTTAATATCTGAAGCAGACTACAAAATGCATGGCCATTAAAACCTTTCCTTTTGCTGACCCTGGGCCAGAACTAGTATACCTTGGGAAGGCCTCTAACAATCAAGTTGAAAGCATAGCAGAATTCTCTTCCTTTTCTTGTGTTCCCTCTTTAACCCTGCCATAATCGACAGGCTTAATCAGACACTGTCCTATTTCTTCTCAAACACAAGTTACAAAATGCTCCATTCTCTCTTTATGGGTAGAATTTTCAGGGTGCCATTTGGGGTCTGTATAGTGTGCTGCTTCCTCTCCAGCCCTCTGAACATCATAGTCTGGAGTGTTAGCTGCCAACCTATCAGCTACTTCAGCAGCCTTTTCAACAATACAGTACCATCTTTCTCATCAGGAATAAAGCAATGAGGAGTTAACACTGCAATTATGTCTTTCCAAGTCTGAACAAAATTTGCACTCACACAATCATACCCTGTCTTAAAAAGGGGGGGAGCTCTTGCCAGTTGTGGTGGCACACACTTGTAATGCAGCACTCAGGAGACAGAAGCAGGAGGCTCACTGTACATCCAAGGCTAGCCTGGATTACCTAGTGAGGTCAAGGTCAGCCTGAACTGCATAGCAAGGCCTTATCTCAAAAAACCAAAAGAAAGTTGCACTCAACTTAATGAATTCATCCTTAAACTTATCAGAATTCTTGGAATGACCGCCAACCCTTTCTTTATACTGAGCCACGTCTGTTATTGAAAAGGGAACATGTACTCAGATAATGCTTCCATCCCAATCTGACACTTCCTGCAATGGGAACAAATTCCTCTGTGTAAAGTGGGGCACTAATTCATTTCCTGATCTTAGCCCTAATGGCATTGATAAGGGAGGTGGTGGTGAGGGCTTGGCTGGGGGTGAAGATAAGGAATTTAAAAACTGCAACCACACAAATAGTTTCCTAAATACCTGGGAGTACGAGATATCTCAAGGATATTCAAGGAAAGGATACTTCCTTTCCCTTTCACAGAACAGGTTAGTATATTGGTATTGGTATGGAGAGTGCTGTAATTCAGAGATCCATATTTTGGGCGGTATTGTTGGTTTCTCAATTTGTACTAAGAACAGTTACAAAAGAAGATCAGTTTCTTCTTCTTTAGATGATCCTCCTTAAATTTGCCCCAGTTAGCCAAAAGGGATCTTCATGGCAAGTCCTTTGGAATACTCTACGTCTTTCCCATGTTTGGTGGGAACTTTACCAGACAACACCGGAAACTACTACTGGCGGCGACCTGCGACAAGATAACTACAGCAACCAAATACCCAAACCTGAAGCTCTTTCACACTTTTAATATTTCTAAGATGATAACACCACTGGACAGACTCATAAGAAGGACAATCACAGCAGACTAGACTGCAACCACAGCTAGTATAACAAAACATCAGAATCAGTATTTTTCCAGACAAATACACAATCACATTTACTTGAGATACAAGAGCAATACATAGGCGGTGACAGGGAAAATCAAGCACAGAAAGTCTGAGACACTTAGACCCCTTACTCACAAAATCCATTCCCATAGCAAAAGACTCAAGGCTTCCCAAAAGGAGCAGCCCAATAACCTGAAGCACACACACCAAACTTAAACTAATACCTCAAGAACTAGAGAGGTGTAATGTATGCAGAACTTCATGAACTTCAGTTGATCAAGCCAAAAGCTATCATGACCTCAACCTTCCCTATTGCAAACATCCATAGTGAAACAATGTATATGGTCTCACTCAGTTCTCCTAGCAGATATCATGAACTAACTAGTTATCTGACCTAGTGTAGATATCTAGTGTGCTCTTAAACTAAGTTGCTGGTTTTTCACACCTGAATTCGGTCAGGAGAAATAGCAGAGTGTGATGGGCTTTGGATTTAATGCTGTGCATTTATGGACTATTTGAGATTAGTCATAAGCCTTCTTAAATTATTGGAGAAAAAATTGGAGCTGGCTCAGAAAGCAAGGAAGGAGATTGCTGATTGTCTGACCAGTAGGAGGGATGAGATAGCAAGATCTGAGTAGAGCACATTGTTTGGGAACACGGAGATCCTAGAGTTCTACTGTGACCTGCCGCTGGCATGACTTGGCCTCTTCCAGTCTCTCAAGGAGCAAAGT
The DNA here is from genome assembly GCA_004027595.1 of Dinomys branickii. Lineage (NCBI taxonomy): Eukaryota > Metazoa > Chordata > Mammalia > Rodentia > Dinomyidae > Dinomys > Dinomys branickii. The sequence continues at coordinate 43,102 of PVLD010013093.1, read as the reverse complement.
TCTGGTCTGGCTAAATCTGTGTGTACACTGATCTGGGCTGCTCCTTGACTCTAGTGAGCAGTGGCTGAGTTGAAAATAGCTGCTGGTCAGTTCCATGCCAAGTATAGCAAAGAATATCACAAGTTATGTAGGACCAGCAAGATGGGAACTGTCAATGACAGGCTAATGCACAAACTAAATGCGGAAGCCACACTCAATATCCTAGTGGAGAGATACCTATGAATTACAATGTACCCTGTGAGCTAATTCTTTGGGCATGGCTCCTCCTGGGATAGAAACAGATTTTATTGATGTTGGATTCACAGATGATGTAAATAGAGGTGGCCTTGGAAGGGGTTGGGAGATTCACAACGCCCATGCCATTTCCAAGTACTCCTTTCTCTTCTCGGTTGCCAAACAGACTATCGCATTTCAATGGATTGCCTTATCAGGCTGTTCCCAATATTCATCCACCTCAGACAGCAGCCCACTCTCCCATTACATGAGTCTGTTGATGACATTAATGCTGATAAGAATATTTCTTCTGCACAGAGTTTGGTCCTGGGCCCAAAGCTTCTGCAAAGCTCCCCCTAGACCTGTTGATAACTATGACAGCTTTGTTCTGCCAGATCTGGGCCAGTAGCTGCATCTACTGATAGCAGCACCCCCACACCTGAAGACATTGACTTTGATGCTGATCTCAAGATTTGAAGAACTTAGAAAAGTCTTTTAAATCAGGAACTCTCCAATCTCTGGGAGTTGCGATGAGCAATTTCACTTTATACATAAAGAATGTCGCTGAGCACACTCTTTCGGGGGCTCTTTCCTACTTTACCAAATTCTATTACTTTCCAGTTCTCTACTGATCGTAAGAGACTAACTGGAAGCTCAGAGGTCAGAGCAGCTGGTTCTCTGATGACCTAGCCCTCTACCGGAGAATGGGAAGATGAAACATTGTTTTGAGAGCTGCCATAGATAGCAGGAGAGGAGAGGGGAGGGGAGGGGAGGGGAGGAGAGGAGGAGGACCTCATGTAGTGTCTTAGCCTTGTGTTGAGGTTCCAGACTGGAAACAAATCCCTCTGTCTAGGGGGACTGTGGTGAGACTCAATGCCATGGTATATTCTATCATGCTAATTTGAAGGAGGGAGAAAATTGTTCAGGAAGCCACAGTAATGGATCCTAGAAGCTGGACCTTCTCCTTGGCATATACACTTCTTGTAGCAGGGCTCTGTTCCAGCTGGATCCAGTTGCAAAGTTTATTTGGAAAAACTTGAAGCCCTCTCTTAGTTTTACAGCATCTGGCCTTTTTCTTTGTTTCAAGTGCTCTGTTTTCTTTTACCAGAAGGCAGCACCATATTTTTTTTTTTTAGTTTATTTTAAAGAGAGTAGTAAGTGAGAAACAAACAACTACAGCAACAAAGAACAACAGTAGTATACCAACATCACAAACACAAACAAACCAAAGTAAGAACATTTAAAGTGATATAGGGTCTCAAGACAAAATAATGCAAATTAACAGTGGTTGTTACATTACGTATCACTATCCTCAACTACATTGCTCAGATTACCAGATGTAAAAATGGAAGACTGTTCAAACTGTTAAAGAGAATAAGAAAATAATTATTAGATAAAACTTTAGAGATAATACAGAGTTTCACTAGACAAGATGGTAGGAATTCACCATGATAATATTGTGTAACAGTATCCATTGCATATTGTATCTTCAAATCAGTTGCTCAGATTACCAGATATAAGCATGCAAAACTGTTCAGAACATTAAAAATTTTAAGCATTAACAGTTCCTTTCAATATACCAGCAGGCGTCAGTAATACAGTTATCATAGCTGTTCACATATATATTTATATTTTGCCTTCCTTCTTTCTTTTTTCTTCTTTCCTTCATCCCAGTCCCATGTAGCATGTTACTAGCAAAGGAAGGACAGGTAACATACTGGGTAGAAGGTGCCGTTCAACCCTAGGGTGGGTATCCAGCTTCCTTAAGAAAAGTACTCAAATCTCTCGGGTAGTGGGCTAGAAAGCCTGTAGGAGAAGAGGGGCTTCTGTTTTAATTTGAAACTCTTATGATAAAAGGAATCTTTAAAATTGGTCTCAAACTTGTAGTGCCCATTTAGCTGTAGATTCACTGCCTCCGGGGTGGATGAGAGTCTCCTTCGTACAGTAACATAAGTGTTCTTTTGTCTCCAAGCTAAGGCCATCCTTTCCCAAGGCTGGTGTTGGGTTTAGAAGATACAATTTTGCTTCTGTGTAGTGTATGTGTACATATCTGTATCAAGCAACTGTTCTTTAATGTTTTTGATTGGTTCATATCTGGTAGATTAGTAGCTGGTAATAAAGTTAAAGATTTTATGGAGAGAGAAAAAATTATGGTCTGTTGTCAAACACATTTCAGATAAACTTTTGCCAAATCTGAATACAAACTGCTTTGGGAATCTCTTCTTATGGGAGGCATAAGTCAATTCCCTAGAAACATTATTTCAAACTAATAATGGGGAGCCTCTTAAAATATTAAGAGTCTCTAACCAGGAAGCAGAAAAGAAAGAGATTTCATAAGACAAAGAAAAGAAGAAAGACAGAAATAGATAAGTGACAGTAACACCACCCATCAGCGGGTGGTGTTAGAATTTTGTAGGTAACAAGAGCACATTGCTGGGGCCCAACTGTGTTGACCCTGAAGCAAAGATTCAGGCGGCTGTTTGTCCTCCATGAGGAAGGTCTGCACTAATCATCACCATGGACTGTCCATTTCCTGGGAACCCTTGAAAAGGAGGGTCTCTTTGTGGTTGCAAATCAGCCTAGGGTTCTTTTGGTCACTCTAGATGGAAATCATGAACTGGCAAAATGCAGCTCTGTGAGCAGTTCTGATGTCACCAGATGACACCAGGTAATGCTGAATGTCAGTGGCTGACATAGCCAGTTGCTGATCACTGCTGCTGCTGGCCATCACCATCCAACACCAGCTTGTGCCGCTCACTGTAGGTTGACTTTGCCAGGTGCTGGTCTCTGGAGCTCTCTGGTGTTAATGGCTCAGAGTGTTAATTGGTTATTCTTTGAAAACAACCTCTCTATCCACACTACTTAAGACACGCTATCCAAAATAGATTTATAGGGCTTTTGGAGCCCACATTATCACATTGGTTAGAATCTCCAGCAGTGTTAAGGCAGTGAGAAGAGTGTTGTGGGGATGCGTCCCTACTGTGTCTCTTTGCTGGAGCTTAGCTTTACCATCCATACATGAAGGTACAACACTGGGAATTGACCTTGGTGAGGTCTCCCAGTCACTGAAATATCTGTCTATGCCTCCTTGCCCAGCCTACCCCAATCTTCCCCGGGGGGCTCTAGCCATTAAGTCCTACAAGGCATGGCTCCTCAAGGTTCAAATTTTAAAGAATGCACTTGAAAACCCAAACTGCTCTATGAGCTGGAGTATGGAACAAAAGCAGATGAATGACTCCTAGTAGACACTAATTGTCTGGGCAAAAGAGGTCAGCCGAACAGACTCTCCTTGATGGAGAGGAAGAGCTATCCTTTAGGATCAGTTTTAAGGATTGAACACAGATTTATGGCATTTATTTAACTAGCTCTCAAAGGGAGGAGCCAAAGAATCGCAAAGAAAGCAAGAAGTTGCCTGTGATCTTGCACATTCCATTGTATTTCTTTTTTCTCTGAAGATTTTAATTGGTTTTATTTTTGATTCTAGAATCAGTACTTTAAAATGGGTTGTGTTCCAATGAACAGAGCAGAGAAAGTAGGCTTTATAGACAAAAAGATGTTAAAGAAAGAAGAAACAAAGAGTAGAAAATGCATCGGTCATTTCAAAGTTTCTTCCTTGTGAGGTTGGGACCAGGAGACTGACAATAGAAAATACCTGATTAATATGTTACTTTATGTTAATTTAGGGTTGTTGTTGCTGTTTTCTGGGAATATGCATTTTTTATGGAAAAAATAAAACAAAATTTCATAACAAAATAATAGGAGAATGACAATAATTAATACACTGTGTACTGTTATCATCAAAGTAGTTACTCAGAGTATAAGATATGGGTATAAAAATTCTCCAAATGATATTAGCACAGATCTTTCTTTTCAATGGACTAAGAAAAACTAGTACCATAACTATCTTGTGTTTTTCTTTTTGCATTTTTTACCTGTTCCCCTCCTTCCTTTTTCCATTCCCCTACCCTAGTTCCTCCTTCCTTTTGAACAATTTCTTCCCATTTCACAATATTTATTTTACAATGTTGAACAATTTCTTACCATTTTGAACAATTCTTTTGAACAATGTCTTCTCATTTCACAGTATTTATTGTACATTTTGGCCCTTATTTATTCTTTCAGTTTCTCCAGGGAGTCAATATGATGTTTGTACATGTGAGTCTGATTTATTTCACTTAAGAGTATAGTCTCAAGTTGCATCCATTTACCTATAAATGTTTCAAGTTTATTCTTCTTTATGGAGAACTAAATAGTACTCCACTGTATAAAAAAACCACATCTTTTTATCCATTCCTCAATTGATGGGCATTTAGGTTGTTTCCAAGATTTAACTATTACAAATTGTGCTTCTATAAATATGGGTGCACATATGTTGCTGTTATATGATGTTTGTAATTCTTACGGGAAGATATGGCAAAGGGAAATAGCTGGGTCAAATGGAATCTCTAATCCTAGTGTTTTCTTTGAGAAATCTCCATATTAATTTTCACAGTGGTTGTACCAGTCTACACTCCCACCAGTGGTGAAGAAGGGTTCCTTTTCCCCAACAGCCCCTTCAACATTTGTTATTGGTTGATCTTTTGATAATAACCATTCTTTCTGGAGCAAGATGGAATCTCAGTGTTATTTTAATTTACATCCCTCAAGTGACCAATGATGTTGAATATTTTCAATATACTCATTTTTTCCATTTGTATTTCTTCATCTGAGAAGTGCTTGTTCATCTCAGATGCCCATTTTTAGATTGGGTCTGAATTTGGTGGGTCTGATTCTTTTTAATTCTTTATATGCTCTCAATATAAGTCCTGTGTCTGTGGGACAGCTGGCTGTTTTGCCCATCCTGTTAGTGCTTTATTTTGCTGTGCAAAAACTTTTTAATAATCAATCCTAGTTATTGATTTTTCATATTATTTCTCATAAAATTGGTGTTTTGTTCATAAAATCTTTGCCTACACCTTATGTCTTCAAGACGCCTATTTTTTCTTCCAACAGATTTAGTATTTCTGTTTTAATATTTAGATCTTTGATTCATTTCAATTTTAGTTTAGTGCATGGTGATAGACATAGGTCTAGTTTTTGTCTTTGGCAAAAGACTATGGAAAGCCAATATTTCCAGCACCATTTATTAAAGAGGCTATCTTTCTTCCAGTGAGCGTGTTTGGGTCCTTTTTCAAAGATACAGTGGCTGAGTGTGTTTGGAGTTGTTTCTGCATCTTGTAATCTATTCCACTGATTTTCAAGTCTGTTTTTTGTTTTCTTATTTGCCAGTACCATGTTGTTTTTATCACAGCAGCTTTGTAGTATAATTTGAAATTAGGGATTATAATGCCCCCTTCCTTATCTTTGTTGCTAAGTATTGTTTGAGCTATTCTAGGTCTCTTCTGGTTCCAAATGAATTTTAGCAATGTTTTCTCTACACCCAGGAAATATGCTAATGGTATTTTGATCAGGATTGCATTAAATCTGTATAATAGTTTTGGGAGTATGTGTCTAGGAATCTATCCATTTTTTCCATGTTTTCCATCTTATTAGGTACAGGTTCATCAAGTAGGTGTTGCTAATCTTCTGAATTTCCACCAGATCCATTGTGATTTCACCCTTTGCATTCCTTATTGCTTGAATTTGTATCTTTCCTCTGTTTGATGAGGTTGGCTAGGGGTTTATTAATTTTATTTAATCTTCCCAAGAACAAACTCATTGATTTATTCTTTGTATTGTGACAGCAAGAGAAGAATAGAATACATCCACACTAGAAATCTGGAAGTAACATCCTTCAACAGTCCCTCGCAAGCCTATACTTCTTATAATTTTGTGCTTAAAATGTATACAAGCTGGATATGGTTGTGCACACCTACAATCCCAGCACTCAAAAGACTGAAGCAGGCAGATCACTCTGAGTTTAAGGCCAGCTTAGGCTCCATAGCAAGTTCAAGACCAGCGTGAACTGCATATCAAGACCCTGACTCAAAAAAACAAAAAATAAAGTGTATATGAAGATTGCCTTTAAACAATAATTGATACATGTTCATTTTAATATAAAATGTTTTATTTATGCTACCATGATATCCTGTGATTCTGCAAACTCCCTGGCACAATACCATCTACATATAGATGTTTGGGAAGGACAGCCTCGGTGTAAATGGTGAGCACTACCCCGGATCCACAACTGGCCTGCAGGAAAAGGTAGTTACAACCCCTGGAGTTATTTAGTGATAATCCCTTAATCTGCTGAGATGTGCCAAACTAGGGAATAACAAAAATAATCCTTTCTCATGGTTCCTATAATTTATAGTCAAAGTAACTCAGACTTTTAAAAAATTCCCCACATTTTTATTAGCACATATCAGTTATACAGATTAACGGGTTTCATTTCAGCAGATTTGTACATGCACATAACGTATGTTAATCACCCTGTCACCCTCCTCAGTCTGTCTTTCCCCTTTACTTCCCATGGAGGGTCAGTGTGTACAGTGTATGTTGGTCATATTATCCACCCTCTGTTTTTTCTTTTTAAAGAGAAAGCTATTCAAAACTACCTGGCATACCTGTATGGGGAAGGGGCAAAAGGAAACTTTCTTGAGTCTTCTGAAGATTCAACAATTGAATTTGCTGAAATGAACTGTTAATAGATGGATTAACCAGAGAAAAGAATTACATATTTATTATGTAAAACAGCATTGGGGCATCACAAGAATGGAAAGTGAGTATCAAATAACCTGATGGGGTTCAGAAGTTTATATATCTTTCGTCTTAAACAGAGAAGGAAACAGAAGATGTATAAAATTTTAGAGGGGGAGTAAGTGATTTTTAAAACAGATAATTGAACCCAGAACAAAGTTCTGTGAGGACAGAGTTCTTCTGGGCTCTGCTTGTGATATTTCATTTTCAGTTTTCTGTGATAGTATCTCCCTCAGCCCCTGGGGATTGAACCCAGAGTCTTCACACTGAGATACATCCAGAACTCTTTGGGAGAGGGGCCCTAGGAAGGAGGGAACAAAGTCTCACTAAGTTGCCCAGGCTTGCCTTTAACTTTCAATCAGCCTGCCTCAGTTTCCCACAGTGCTGGGCTTATAAGTGTGTGCCACCAAGCCTGGCTCTGTGAAAGGAATGTTCTCTGCCTTAGCTGATGAAATTTCAGTAAGAGAATTGAAGGCAACTGTGTTCCTCTTTGTTGGATGTAGTCTAAGCAGACAGGCAGAACTGCGTGGAAAGTCTGCTGGCGCTTCAGGAGAGAAGGAAAACGAAGCCTTGAGCCTGTTTCTTTAGTTCAGCGTGCTGAAGCACCATCACTGGAAATACTGTTTTTTGAATCCTGTGGCCTCTTCTGTGAGCTACTGCCCAAGTGGGTAAACACCTGGAAACCCTTAGAAATCTTATCCTTGCAAGTTGTGATTAATCTTGGGTCTTCAGGTGTCTTATTAGTAGCAGAAGCATCCTAATACATAGCTGAATCCTTCCTTCCCAAACTGTTCTTTTCTAAAGACTTCTTGCTCCCTAGGAAATTAATTCCAGTAGTGATCTCTAACTTTTAAGTGTTTTCTAAAGCAAAGCACTACCCAAACCAGGTCCACAGAGTAGTAGCATTTATAACACCTTGATAGAAATGCAAATGTATGAGCCTCGTTTCAGCCCTATTAAACTGGGGCAGGAATTTGTGTTTGAACAATCTCCCCTGCTGATTAGGCACATTCAAGTCTGGGGAGCAGTCCTGGAAGGCTTAGTTTCAATCAGCAAAATGCTGCTTTTCCTTCTAGCTCTGCTCAGCAGTTTTCTCCCTCTGCAAGTCAGCCCAATCCTGGACAGTAGCTGATTAAATACATCACTCCCTCTGCTCCATTCCCACATCCGGTCCTCCTCCGGAAACAGCACCATCAGTCACCCTCTCTCCACCTTAGTACAATGTTCCAGGCAGAGTTTCTTCTGCCTCCACCAAGCAGGGGTGTGTGTTTCTGTTTTCATTCCACAGAAGGTGCCAGATTCACTGTCATCATTTTGATTATCAATTGGTTTAAATTTTGAGAAGGAAAAAAGCCAACAACCCTTGAAGTGAATCTGCTAAACTGATTGTGGTACTTGAGCTACTGAAGACACTGCCATGATCAGGGGTCCTTTTCACTGATATATGAAGTTTATTGACTGCACCAATAGTCTTACCATTTCCCTTTAAAACTCTTCTTATTAAGTTTGAATCTGAAACAACACTTAAAATATCCTTGGTTTTCACTAATTCCTCTTTTTGTCAGTAATTGGGAGCTTTGTTAGTTTCATCAAGGGACTAAGCTCTTTTTGAGATGCTTATTCTTACATAAAACCTATGTATTAGAAATCTAATATTATACTCTACTATATAAATATATTATGTAACATTGTGTGTCAATGACTTTACATAATTTATATGTATACTATCTTATATAGCATGTTTATCTTCTTTCGGATTGTTAATATAAAGTAGTATGTTAGAAATATGATCTAAGTTACATAACCTGGTAGAAGTCCAACTAAGACAAATAGTGGCTCTCAGTTTTAACCACCTGGCAATGTGGGACAGGGCTGTTAGCCTGACAGTACCCAAACGGTTCAATGTCTTGGGTTCTTGAAGCACATAAATTACCAGAAGTCTGTTTCTTAGCCTCCTAAGTTGAGAACTATAGTTTTGTTGACACACAGGTAGTAGCTGTTCCTGTCCTAACCAGAATATCAAAGATAGACCATAAGACTGACAAGTCAAAGCAGAAGTCAATTTATTAGCTGACAAAGAGAAATTTCTCTCTCTAGAAGAAGAAAATGTTATTTTTCTGTGCATTTTTTCTTATAGTCCAATTCCATGGGAAGACAAACCATTCTCTGAGACTAATTTATAAATGTAACAATGGGAAATCCTTGACACAAGTACTAGAAGTAAGGCATCTTCTTCTTTAAAGGGAGTTTCTACAGGAAATAATTTCCTAATCTAAAGGTTGCTCATATGTCCCCTAAAAAGATATATTGAAGTCTTAATGCCCATGACTTGTGAATGTGACCTGATTTGGAAATTCAGGTCTTTGTAGATGTAATTAAATTGAGATGAGGTCTTTTGGGTGGGCTCTAATCCAACAGGTATCCCTATCAGAAAAGATTAGGACACAAACAGGCAGGGAAAAGATGGTCAGCCAGGTGCCTACAGTGACAGGAGTAGGAGTGATACGTTTACAAGTCAAAGGAAAACCACAGATTTCCAGCCAACACCAGAAGTTAGCACAAGGAAGGATTCTACCCTATAGATGGAAGGAGAACCACCCAGAAGACATGTTGATGTCAGACTTCCAGCCTCCAGACGGTGAGAGAGTACATTCCTGGTCTTAAATCACCTAGTTTGCAGTGCTTTCTTATGACAGCCCTGGAAACTACAACAGCTGCTTATCCAAGATGGACTCCAAATGAAGGGAATTAGGGAGAGTCCTGTTGTTAAGGGCATGGGGATATGGCGACCAACACACCTTTCTTACTATAAAAAGGGGCTTTCAAATGGGACTAGCTCCTTTCCATTAGCTAAGTCCCACTTTTAGGTGAAAAGTACTTATGAGATTAACTCGAATTTCTGGATCTTATTTCAAGTTTAATAGAAATCTCACACACCAAGGTACAAGTCCTCATTTCCAAGCAGCAAACTGGTCCAGTAAGACCAAAAGTATGATCTCTGAGAATAAACAAGGACATTCGTGAACAACTTACTTAATGGCACTGCTCCTCTGTTTCCCTTTCCTAGAAATAAAATCGATATTTGAACAAAGTTTTGCAGCTGGCAAATACCCTAGAAACATCTTCCTGGGCTTCATGCTAGCATATTTACTCATTGGAGTTGGAGAGGTCTTTTAGCGGTCAATAGACTACCAGCTAGACACCTTGTACTAATCACACACATAATAATGTAAGTGTTGGCTCAAATTTGAGTACCTGTGATTGGCTAGAACCAGTAAAAAGTAAAACAATGGGCAACTCTGGTGGCCATCGATAGGACCCAGCTTCCCCCAGGTATCCACACACCCTAGAAGTCCCTCTTCGAGCCAGTAGGACAATGATTTGCAGCTCTGCACACTGCTGCCCTGCTGAACCACCAGACAATGTGCTCCCTTTTCCAGACCACAAGATGAAGCATGAGACGACCGCTGCTCTTCTTTCCTTTTCCTCCAGCCACCATTAAGTTAGCAAACTGGAGCTTATTCTCTGATGAGGGGGCTTTCTACCCCTGTCTGAGCCAGGTGTTGTAGGAAGCAAACAAAGGCCATTTAGGTTTTCTTTTAGAAGGAGACGGGTAAAATTAATTCCCTGTCAGGCACAATCCTAAGTAAAAGACTCCCAGGCTCAAGAATCCTAGCACTTAGGAGGTTGAGGCAGGAGGATCACTGGGAGTTCAATGCCAGCCTGGCATCTAAGGTTAACCTGGATCACATAGTAAGACCCTGCTTAAAACAAAACACAACACAACATGACACAACACAAAAACAAACAAAAAAACCCTGCCTTTGAAAGCTCCCACAGAAACTGCCAGATCTCATTTCAAGAAAAAAGTACATGCAGTCCAAATTATTCAATTTTAGGATGGTACAAGATATACCCATGCAATACAGAGTGTTCCACCCCACAACATCAGAACACACATTTTTCTCAGCTGCACATGGGACTTTCTCAAAAATATTCTAGCCCATAGAGCATACCTACCTTAATGTAAAAGAATTGAAATTATCCCATGCATATTATCTGATCACAGTGCAATGAAATTGGAAATTAATGACAAAGGGAACTCCAAAACTCCATAAACACTTGGAAATTAAACAACAACCTTCTGAACAACCAATGGGTCACAGAACAAGTTAAAGAAGAAATTTAAAAATACCTACATACAAAAATGTAAAACAACCTACCAGAATCTGTGGGATGCAACAAAAGCAGTTCTCAGAGGGAAATTTATAGCAGTGAACTCACACATAAGGAAAACAGAGAGAGAACAAATAAATAGCCTAATGCTGCACCTCAAACTTTTAGACAAAGAAGAGGTCAAGCCCAAAGCCCGAAGAAAGGAGGAGATTATAAATATCAGGGCAGAAATTAATGCAGTTGAGATAAAGAAAACACTACAAAAAATAAATGAATCAAAGAGTTGGTTCTTCGAAAGAATAAATAAAATTGATGAACCCCTAGCCAACTTTATCAAACAAAAAGAAAGGAAATAACTCAAATTTATGATGTAAGACATGAAAAGGATGATATAACTACAGATCCTACAGAAATTCAAAAGATCATTAATACCTACCTTGGAAATCTTTACTCCCATAGGATAGAAAACTGAAAACAAAAGGACAGATTCCTAGATATGTACGAGTTACCAAAGTTGAATCAGGAAGACATAAAAATCCTGAATAACCCAATATCAATTAATGAGATTGAAAATGTGATTAAAAACTTAGCAAAAATGAAAAGCCCAGGCCCTGATGGATTCACAGCAGAATTCTATAAAATATTCAGAGAAGAGGATTTAATGCCAACACTGCTCAAACTCTTCAATGAAATTGAAAAGGAAACCATTCTCCCTAACTTATTTCTGAAGGCAAGTATTATACTGATATCAAAACCAGAGAAAGACCCAACCAAGAAAGAGAACTAGAGACCAATCTCCCTAATGAACATAAATGCAAAGATACTCAATAAAATACTAGCAAATAGTATGCAGCAAATCATAAGGAAAATTATACACCATGACCAGGTTGGATTCACTCCAGGAATGCAGGGATGGTTCAATATTTGCAAACCATTAATGTAATACACCATATCAATAGAGCCAAAGACAAAAACCACATTATCATCTCAATAGATGTGGAAAAAGTTTTTGACGAAATCCAACATGCATTCATGATAAAAACCTTACAGAAATTAGTAATAGATGGTCTTTACCTCAATCTGATCAAAGCTGTATGACAAACCAACAGCCAACATCATACTAAATGGGCAAAAACTAAAACCTTTCACTTTAAAATCAGTATCAAGACAAGGATGTCCATCACTACCACACCTATTCAACATAGTTCTGGAAGCATTAACCAGAGCAATTAGACAAGAGAGAGAAATAAAAGGAATAAGGATAGGAAAGGAAGAAGTAAAACTATCACTTTTGGCAGGTGACATGATGATTTACATGGAAGACCCCAAAACCTCCACAAGAAGACTCTTTGAATTAATTGACACATTTATCAGTGTAGCTGGATACAAAGCCAACACCGAAAAATCAATAGCATTCATATACACAAACAACAAACAGACTGAGAGAGAAATTAAGGAATCCATATTTTTCACAGAGACATCCAAGAAATTGAAATATTTAGGAATCAATCTAAAAAAAGAAGTAAAAGATCCATTCAATGAAAACTATAGTACTCTGAAGAAAGAGATCAAAGGGGATTTCAATAAATGGAAAAATATTCCTTGCTCGTGGATAGGAAGAACCAGCACTGCGAAAATGGCCATACTACCAAAATTGTTGTACAGATTCAATGCAATTCCCATTAAACTACCATTAGTATACCTCACAGATCTAGAGAAAACATTCCTTAAATTCATCTGGAACCAGAAGAGACCCAGAATAGCAAAAGTAAAAAAGACAAGTCAGGTGGAATCACAGTCCCCGACCTGAAATTATACTACAAAGCTACTGTAATAAAATCAACCTGGTACTGGCTAAAAAATAGACCTGAGGATCAATGGAACAGACTGTAAGATGCAGCCAAAATCACAAACACACTCAGCCACCTAATCTTTGACAAAAGGGCCAAACAAGCTCACTGGAAGAAAGATAGCCTCTTTAATAAATGGTGCTGGAACAATTGGCTTGCCACTTGCTGAAAACTGGAATAGACCCAAGTATATCACCATGCACCAAACTCAAGTCACAATGGATCACAGATCTCAATATTAAAACAGAAACACTAAATCTATTGGAAGAGAAAGTAGGTAAAAATCTTGAAGACATAGGAGTAGGCAGAGAATTCATGAAGAAAAATCAAACCACAAGGGAAACACTTCAGAGAATCAACAACTGGGAACTCATTTTACTGAAGTTTTTGCATATCTAAAGAAATCACCAGCAGAGTAAAAAGAAAACCCACAAATTGGGGAAAAAATTTAGTCAGCTGTCCCTCGGACAAAGGTCTTCTATCTAGAACATAGAAAGAATTAAAAAACATGAACCTCTCCAAATTCAAAGACCCAATCCTAAAATGGGCATCTGAGATGAATACACACTTCTCAGATAAAGAAATACAAATGGAAAATAAATATATGAGAAAATGTTCAACATCTTTAGTCATTTGAGAAATGTAAGTTAAAACAACACAGAGATTTTATCTTACCCCAGTAAGATGGCTAGCATTAAGAAATTATCCAAAAACAAATGCTGGCAAGGCTGTGGAGAAATAGGAACTCTTCTCCCCTGCTGGTGTTAATGCAGACTGGTGAAACCACTGTGGCTATCAGTTTGGAGATTCCTCAGAAAACTAGGTCTAGAGGTCCCATTCAATCCAGCTATTCCCCTCTGGGTATTTTCCCAGAAGATCTGAAAACATCATATCACAGCAATATATGTCCACCCATGTTTATAGCAGCACAATTTTTAATAGCTAAATCATGGAAGCAACTCAAATGTCCATCCACCGAGGACTGGATAAAAAACTGTGGCATTTTTATATAATGGAATATTACTCAGCTATAGAAGACAAACAAGGCTTTTATAGGTAAATGGTCACAATTAGAGACCATACTCATAAGTGAAATAAATCAGACCTGCATGTGTAAGCAACATATTTTATCACTAGTGTAAGAACCTGAAAGTGTGAATATAAATTAGGAGGTATGAAAGGAAACTGCTCAAAAGTAAAGAGAAAATGGGATGAGGGGAAAGAGAAAAGGAAGAAGCGGATAATTATGTATGTATGTGTATGCAGGATAGCTAACATAGTTGTACTACTGACTTATGTCACTGTATTGTAAGAAACAGTTAATGAGTAGCTGTTTGATCAGTGTTGCATGTCTATATTTGTTTTCCTGAGTGTACAATTTGAAGTTATGTATATGTAATACAGCAACCATTGTTAATTTCCTGTCATCTTGTCTGTAATTCAGTTTTGATTGTACTATTCTTGTGCTACTTTGTAAGTGGCTGTCTGTTTGTTAATATGTTTTTGTTCTTTTACTTTTAAAATTTTTTAAAAAGTCAAAAGAGAAGATATACCCATGCAACCACTCTAGCTTTCCATCCCAATATAGTAGTTAATAAATGACATGAGATATTCGGCACTGTCTATGAAACAGGCTTTATGAGAGATAATTCTCCTCAATGGTTGGCTGCTTTCAGTGTTCTGAGCAGCTCAGGAGTGCTGAGCTGAGCGTAGCTATGATTTTTTGTAGATCAGTGTCTTAAAGTTCATTTTCAAAATTTTCAACATCCAATAGGTTTATTAGCATGCAACCTTCACACAAGTTCAGGAGCATCTATATTTTGTAGAACTACACTTTACCTGTTTCTTGTCCTGAGTAACTTTTGTAATATTACTCAGAATACTCAAGGGCTCTGTCTAGAATATTTGCATTTGGATAACTTGCTCATACCCAGCGCCACCACTTACTCCCACACAAACACCTTGTTCTGACATCAGTGTGATGTAGAGAGTTCAGGCCATACAGAGCATGACCAGAAAGCAAGGTGCTACTTCCGCCTTTGCAGTGCCTCTCTAGCAAGCAAGAAATCTATTTTGTACTTCTCCCACCTCCCAGAGGCCAGAAGTACTGAGCTCCCACTCAGAACACCCAGACATACATACACATTTTCAGGTTTCCTTTGAAAAAGATGTACCACACCAAAAGCTAATATCTCCAGCTGCTCAGATCAATCCTGGAGGGCAGGAAGTCTTAGCTGCCTGTGATAAGCATCTAGGTAACTGCCTCTGATTCCTTCTGATGAACTTGGTTTTTCCTCAGTCATGCTATGTAATTCTCTACTTTCAAGCTGGACACAGTCCTATGGTAAAGATATAGAAGGCTTTGTATCTTTTAAAATAATTACACATCTCTGATCTAATCGTGAGTTAACCCCACATTTAATTCTCAAGAACATTATTACCCCCATTTGGATGGGGAGACCAAATGGTACTCTCAAGTGCTAACAACATATCCTACTATAAGTGCCTAAAGTATAAGAGAAGATCAGAAAAAAACACAACTAAAATGCTATGTTTTAAGGTGTTATATATTATGGTGTTTCATAGTACTCGCTTCTGTAGGTTTTAATGGTGAAGTAATTTGTAAAATGCCCTCACTTTTAGGAGATGCAAACTGAAGTATTCAGGAATAGAGTTCTTTACTTTTAAATGATCCAGGCAGACACACCCGTGCACATATGGAGAAAAGCCAAATTCCTAGACAAACAAGTCAGTGGGCATTCATTGAGTGAATTATTCTGTCAACTTTATGCGTGTGTAAAACTTTTAACAATAAACTATCAGGAGGGTAAAGCTGTGATAGGGCTGGAGATGCAGCTCAGTGGTAGAGCACTTGCCTAGCATACGTAAGGGCCTGGGCTCAATCTCCAGTGCCACCAGAAAGCAGACAAATCTATGACAGATTCTCTGTTGTCAAGTAGGAGCTAGGTGAGCACAGCTCCCTTTGCCCCAACAGGGCTCATTCTCAGGAAAGGCAGTGGAGTAATCCAGATCCCCTGCTTCATCTTCCTTTTTGATAACGTGGTCTTTACATATTGCTTTTTTGAGACAGGGTAGACTCACTGACCCTCCTGCCTCAGTCTCCAGAGTGCTGGGATTACAAGCATGCTCCACCACACCTGGCTTTTCAGAGATTACTTCTGGATTAAAGCAGGTGTGTTCCTTCCGGCCGTGGCCAGGAGACAGGGTAGAGCAAGAGACTCCCCACCAGGTGGTGAGCTATGGCCAAGGTGGGAGCGGGAAGGAATGGAGGTGTCAGATGGTCAGCAAGAAGTGCATTTGCTGCTCTCTGGGGTGCGGACAGAAGGCTTCTGTACCCACCCTTCTGCAGGGAAGCTGAGTAGAGGCAGCCTCTGCAGCACAGGTGGGCAGCTGCAAAATGGCCAGAGCTAGGCAGCAAAAGGACCCAGACAATAGGCTTATGCAACAAGACCATGAGTTAGAGGAGCCTCAAAAGCATGAGAGTAGTGACAACTGGATTTCCCAACGAGCAGAGGCTCAGATTGTTTCAGTAGACAGAGAATCTGGAGACATGTAAGTCTGTGTGCAGTGGGCTCTGAGATTTCCTTTATATACGCCCCTGTGGTGCCAAAGTGTTCACAGAAGACCTTCATCTTGCTGAGGGGTGCCAGGCTTGCAAGGTGCTGGAGCGAAAACTGGCACCTCTGAGCTGTTGGCCTATGTGACAAGACTCGGAGGAAGGGGGCACCTGCTGGGCACAAGAGCAAGAAAGGAATTAGAGCAGACGAGGCCAATCCAGTACCCAGTGAACAAGGAGCAGGGATCAGGGAAGGGAGCCACACAGATACCGGGCAGCAGAAGACAGCACTCTACAAGGGGACCGCCTCCCACTCTGAATTTGGACTTAAGTGCTACTAAAATTCAGGACTGCTCAGCATGAGAGGCTTCCACGCAGAACCAACATTGGTTGAGTGGGGTCTTAGCATCCTATGACACTCGCCAAATACAGGCAAAAGTTTTGGACAAACCAGGACACCAAAGAAACCCTCCTGGCACCCCACACCACCCATGGGTTTATATTTTAAGTCTGATGAGAAATGGCTGAGATATGTACCTGCTCTCTAGCACAGGTAGCAATATCTTCAAAAGTAGCTTCGTTCCACTCTTACTAGTGACTTCTCCAGGTCTGGCCCTCAGGGACCTGTTGTTTCAGGCTGATGATTTAATTGCTTCTTCGCAGTGGTTCAAGTCTACACTCTAACTTGAGATTTGGCCAGCTCTTAAATACACATCATTCTACTAAATTTATGAAAGAGAGAAGAGTGCAGAAGCAATGAGTGCATCTGAGACAACCAATGACTCCATCCTGTCCAGGCAACAAAGAGTGGGTCAGCCGGCACCCTCGTGTCTCTTTCTGTCTTCTCTGATGCTGCTCAACACACTCTGTCCTGCTGGGTGTATTTTCCTAGTCAGACGTGGTAGGGCTTGCCTGTAATTGCAGCACTCTGAGAGGCTGAGGCAGGCAGATCACAAGTTCGAGCCTGGGTAACTGGGTAACTGTTCAAGACCTTGTCTTAAAATTAAAAAATATGAAAAGGGTGGGGGATGTATCTCAGTGTGGAAGCCCTAGGTTCAGTAACCAGTACGGGATATAAATAAATATATATATGAGAGAGAAAAGAGATAGAGAGACGGACAGAGACAGAGAGAGAAGACAAAGAGAGACCGAGATATGTATATATATAGAGAGAGGGCAGGAGGAGAGACAGTTGCTTTGTCATTTGCTGCTGTCCCAGGAGCTTTGTCATTTGCTGCTGAATTGCTGGAAAACTGTAGATGATTATTGCAAAGCTCAGAACAGCATCAAGGAGAGAGACTGACTGTCTAAGATAATTGGTGGACTTCAGTTTAGCACACAGGAGTCACACCCTTAGGGGTCAAGTCTAAAGGAAAGTGGAGTTTCTGGCCACAAGGAAAGCGGAAGAACAGTCGCTCTCCAACACATTCTTTTAATACCTTATTTCCTCCAGCATTTCCTCTGGCTTGGGGGTAGGGCTAGGGGAGAAGGATGCAAATTTACCTAATTGCAAAAAATAAACAAAAACCAACCAAAAAACCCTTGTGGTATCGCTGTGCACCCTTGGTCCGATTCTGCCTGCCCACCTCAACCCTGCCCCGTCCCTGTGCCCGGGACATGGCCGTGTGGTTTGCTTGGACTCTGGAGCCTTCTCCAGACACTGCTGGGAAAGCCTTGTTAGCACGCATCGCAGTAGGGCCCCTGGGTGCTTCTCTGAAGCCACCTGGTAGCCAAGCTGGGGTGCAGGCTTCAGCTCCTGCCACAGCCTGCCGCTCTGGAACCTTGCAGCCGCCTGTCTCAGCCTGTGGAGGGGACGCTCACATCCTCGCCGGGGGCATGGATGGAGGGCCCCCAAATAACTGGTGGTGGCCTGCTGTCACCTTGTGTGTATTCATCACGGGCAACACCGTCTCCGTCCCAGAGAGGTGGGAAAGGAAGGACCGGTGGCCTTCATGTGCTGAGCTGTTCGTGCAGATGGCTCCTTGGGGCCTGGAGACAGGGGCACACCTTCATCTATCGTTGACCATTATGGCTTATTTTGGGACGCTAACATGGTCCTCTAGTCTCCAAGGACCTGCCTGCTTCCATAGTAAGGAATCTAGTTAGGATAGGTGCTCAGTCCAACTTCCTCCCAGATCTGGCTGCCCCAAGACTTCTCTGCATATCTCCAGGCCAGACCAGGCTGCCCTGTGGAAAGGGGGAGGGATGAGGGGCCAAGCCGCTGAGAAGGCCCCTCCAGGTGGCCATGTGATCAGCTGTCCCCTGTAGTGAAGTCACACCAGGCCTCAGCAGACCTGTGGCCCATCTGCCTCCACATCCCCAGAGAGCTGCTATAGTGCAGATTCCTGGTG
This sequence comes from Dinomys branickii, assembly GCA_004027595.1. Taxonomy (NCBI): domain Eukaryota; kingdom Metazoa; phylum Chordata; class Mammalia; order Rodentia; family Dinomyidae; genus Dinomys; species Dinomys branickii. Next base: position 24,257 of record PVLD010013093.1, on the reverse strand, counting down.
ATTCCACTTAACGCCCTTGCAGTCCTCAAGCAAGAGTCAGCCCCAGCTGATTCTTGTGTGGACTTGAGTTTGAGGAGCACTTCTCCTTCACCACAATAGGAATTCCCTAAATGCTTGTCAAGTGAATAAACGCAAACCAGTTCCTGCTGTGGTAGTGGTTGGTCCCTTCCAATAAAAAGAAAAAAAAAAAAAAAGGAAGACATTTGGAGATTCCAAGGCTAAAATGACAGCCCTGTGGGTGTCTGGGGAGAACTGTTGGAGTGAGAGCCCTGTCCACAATCCACAATCCCACAAATCTTTACACAAGCTCTCCTCACACATGCAGGGTTCTACAGAGAGATGGCATAACCAGCACGGCAAAATGGACCTTTAAAAGTTAGGTTACTCCCCTACATCCCCCACTCCTGTAGAGACAAGTGGCAACTTCCTCAGACCTAGGGGACCCCTCTAGCCACATCTCTCCTCAGCCCAGATGAGTGGACACAAAGTCCAATTTCATTTCCACAGGCAAAAGAGGAAGAGGTCTGGGTCCAGAAATGAATGCAACAAGCCTGAACACGTCCATTGTCTTGGCATGTCCCATCTTGCCTACATTTATTTACTAGAAAAGATCCTAATACACCTGTACATGGTGAGATGGTGATTTGAGGTAAATGGGCCCCTCCAACTCCTCTGAGAGAGCTTTGAGTAAAGCTTTTCCCCTTTTTGCCAAAATAAATGGCCTGCTTTGATGCAGTCAGCAGTGAGCAAACCAACCTGAGCATGTGAACCTGTGTGGCTGGTAACACCGGGCACTATGTGGTTGGTACTACCCCTTTCTCACTAACTGCCAAGGTGCTTGCCAGGCAATTAACAAGCACTATCTCAGTACTCACATGGATGTGCCAAGCACCAGCTCCAACTTCCATACAGGGAAAAGGGCTCAGTTAAAGAATCTGTCACCTTTTATTGCTAGTAAGTGTGAAAGCACAGATTTACATCCAGTGACTCAACTCCCCAAGACGACACAATCTTCTACACCCACCAACATATATTTCATAAATTCAAAATGGCATCAGAGATTCACATGCTGTTAGGACAGGCAGTGAGCTCCAGGCTCACGTTGTTCTGGCCTCCCACTCTGGAGGTAAGAGGTTATCAAAGCAGCCAACATTAGAAACCCTTAAGATTTTGCTTTAAAACCCAGACTTCTCCTTTCTTACACAAGGGTGGGTTGTATAACCTTGGGTTCCATTTCTGAGTCTGGTGATGGTTTACATGTATAAGTTTTGGCGTCGGCAGACCTGATTTGAGTCTCAGTTCTAGGTTTCAGTGGCTACGTAGCTATGTAACTTTACCTCGCTGAGCCTCTTTTTTTCAACTGTACAGTAAGAATTTCCATTTCCCAGGCTGTTTGTGGCATGAAATGAGATGGCAGATGCTCAGTGCCAAGCACTACTGCTTACTAAACATTAGTCAGTGTAAGCTCAGGGAGTGCAGGTCTTGACCATGCAACACCCCTCATAAATGACAGAGCTAAGACTCACACCCACATTCCACACTCTGGTCCCCACACTTCTTCCACCTCATCAGCTCAGCCACCTCTGACCCTCCCATCACTCCCTACAAAGTACCCAGGTAATCTTACAGGTAGTGAAAATCCCTCAATCTTCTAAATACCTTAGCATAGTTAGATACATCAATGTGCTTAGGAGACAAAGCTGTCATGATAGAAAGAACACTGATCAGAGATCCAGAGACAAGTTTCAATGAGCTTGCTGACCCACAAGCAAGTCACTTTTCTTCTTCCATGGGCCACTGTTTCCTCAGCTGTGAGAAAGGAAATAACCTCTGTTAGGGGCTGAATTATGTTAACAGAATTCCTATGCTGAAGTCCCAAAGCCCAGCACTTCAGAATGTAATTATGTATGGACAGATCTTTGGAGGTGGTTTAGCTAAAAGAGAGCCCATCAGTTTGCAGCCTTAATTTAATGTGATTGGTGTCCTTGTAAGAAGAGGAAGAGACACAATGGGTATGCAGGTTCTTAAAGTGACCATCATGTTAAAAGGTGACCTGAGGGCAGCTACCTACAAGCCCAAGAGCAAGGCTTTGGAGGAAACCAAACCTGCCTGCACCATGACCTAAGACATCCAGAGCTGTAAGAAAATGATTTTCAGTTGCTTACACTACCTGGTTTGTGGTATTTTGGTATACCTGCCCTAGCAAACTAATACAATCTGTTTTATAGAAGAATCATTGATATTTGACAAGGGTTAGCTCTTTACCCCATCTGAGTGGGGGAAGTGAAATCCATCCAATGGAGACCTGTGGCCAAGTGGCCTTCCACACTGACAGCAACCCTGGCTAGCAGCCTCCCGTGCGTGCCCTGTCTGGTGAAAAGGCCCTCAGCCTTGGAGAACACTGCAAAGATAATGATAGATTTGTCAACTCTCTTGCAAGCCACCACCTTCTTGTTTGCACTTGTTACTGTAGCAAACCCTTCATTTCAACATCTTTATTTACACGCTTCAGCTCAGTCTCTAAACACTCGATCTTTAACCACCAACTCACTCACAACAACTTTGAGGGCCTCTTCATAACATCTGGGGGGTAGGTTACTGGGACAGAGTGCTAAAATATTTCTCAGTAAATTGAGTGATTCACAAGACATATTCACAGACTTTCACACCCCTCATATGCTGAGTCTGCTCATTCTAGGGGAATAACCTTTCTATCTCTGATGGCCCTAACCTGTGCTTGACCACGGCTCCTGGTCTCTTGTAATGCCTAGGATACTGCTATGGTTTGGGGGTGTCCCCTAGGATCTGTGAGCTGCAGACTAAACCACCTAAAGTGTGGGTGTTGGGGAAGTGATAGGGTCATAAACCTTAATGGGTTAATGAGTTATACTGGGCATGGTGGTATAGGGCTGTAATCTTAGCATTCTTGCAAGTTTGAACCCACCCTGGGCAATTTAACAACTTAGTAAAACCTATTCTCAGAATTTAAAAGAAGAGTGTGCTCTGCAATGCTTCCTCAGTCTACCATGAGATTGCCTCAGTAAACTCTGATGCAGGAAAGAACACCTTTGTCAGATGCCCATGGTGTGGTTTTGGACAGTTCAACCTCCAGAATCAAAAGCTAATTCGACTTCTCAACTTTGTGAAATTACCCAGCTTCAAGTATTCTGTATTAGCAACTGACAATGAGCCAAGATTCCAGTTTGATTTTTTCAGGATGACCTGAATCTCCAGCCCATGAAGGGAAAAAGACTGTTCATATTTCTCTGTACCATTATGATTTGTTATGTGTATCTGTCAAATTGTCTAGAGTAGGTATTCACTAATGCCAATATATTACACTGCTGGGAAAGCCCTGTTAGCACACGTCACAGCTCAGCCTCCACTAGGGTCCCTGGGTGCTTCTCTGAAGCCACCTGGTAGCCGAGCTGGGGTGCAGCAGACTTCAGCTCCGGCCGCAACCTGCCGCTCAGGAACCTTGCAGCCACCTGTCTTGGCCTGTGGAAGGGACACTCACATCCTCACCGGGGGCGTGGGCGTGGGCAATATTTTCCAAAAGCAGAGACATATCTTCTGTTGTATAGAAGTACTCTGTCGACCAGCCATATGTGGTTATCGGGGAGCTGAAATGAGGCCAGGCTGAATTAAGATGTATTATACAGCTGAACATGGTGGCACATGCCTGAAATCCCAGCTACTCAGGAGGCTGAGGCAGGAGGAACAGAAATTTGAAGCCAGCTTGGACAACTTAGGGAGACTTTGGCTCAAAATAAAAAATAAAAAGGGCTGCGGATGTAGCTCCCTTTGGGTGTCATCTCCAGCAAGGCAAAAGGAAAAAAAGTATATAAAATATGTGACAAATGTTAAAGACCTAGTCTGAAGTGTGAGAATGTGAAATATCTCAACATTTTTTTATAAATTGTATGCTGAAATGATAATGTCTGCCTATGTTGGCTCAAATAATATACAGTATATTCAAATTAATTTTACTCATTCCTTTTTACTTTTTCCCCTTACACATCCATCATTGCCCATTCTGAATATTAGATCTCCAGAATTTGTTCATCTTATAACTTAGGGTTCAGATCCTTTGACCAATATCTCCCCATTTCCTCCTCCCCCAGGCCCTTTTAACCACTGTTTTGTTCTTTGCTTCCAAAAGTTCCACTTACTTAATTACACATACAAGTGAGATAGTGTATTATTTATTTTTCTGGATTATTCCTTTTAATGTGAGTCTAGAAGCTTTAAAATGATGTCTGCATCTCATAGTCCATTTCTATGGCCTGGTGCTGGTAGAGAAGGAAGCGAAGGCACAAGAATACTTCAGAAGCCTTGCTACAGGTTCCATGCAGTCAGCACTAAATTCAAGTCTGAGGAAAACTGCCAGAGGAAACAGAAATGGCACTCGGGCACGAGTTGCTGAAATGTCTCTCCAAAACTGAGATAGTTGTCTGTCACTTGGTATCTCCTGAGAAGGAACAGGGCAGAAATGAAATCAAACCAGACAAGCAGACACAGCCCTCCATGGGTCTTGAAGGGTAACCTAAATGGCACAAGAATTTTCCACCCCTGATGTCTAGAGCAGTCATAAGAGTCCTCTTCACTCCCACTACCATATGAGAACACAGATGACTAAGAAAAGTAGTGAGACTCATATGACAAAAATTTTCACTGTTATCTCTTCTGTATCAACAGCAGTCGATGTGGTTGATATTCACTCAACAAATCCCCAAATGATGTCATCTAACTACTGAAAGGATCATTATCTTGCACAGGACTGGTGTGGGTATGTGCATTACATCTAAGTGAAAACATGCTGGGTATGGTAGCACAGGCCTGTGGTCCCAGCACTCTGGGAGGCTGAGGCAGTGGAATCAGAAGTTCAAGCCCAGCCCAGGCAATTTAGCAACTAAGCAAGACCTTGTCTCAAGATTAAAAAATTTAAAAGGACTGGAGTGTAGCTCAATGGAAAGACTCTGAAGAAAAGACAGGGTACTGGTTTCATCTCTTCTTCAGGGATGAAAAGCCCACTCAAGAAACACACCACCAACATCTAGTATGGCACTGTCACTGAGTCTGGAGACCAGACTGCCCACGAGAGGTATTCTCCCAGCCAGATCTTGCTGTATCCTCAAACCTAATCAGAGACACCAGGAAAGACTCCTGGCTTTCCCAGCCTAACACGCTCTGCATCTGGAGGTCACCACTACAGCATCCTTTGCAAGACTGGCAGAAATCTCCAAGCAAGAAAAGAAAAACAGGTCTGAGAACAGCTTGACAAGCTGTGAGTTCAGTTCACAGAAAATTTAGGTTCTTTCCAAACCTGTTATTATAATTTCACATGTGACTGTAACAGAGTAACTTACAAATTTTGGTAGAAGGGGGATGGAGTAGAAAATGCGTCTAGACTAACTCCAAAAAGATCTTGAACCAGTAATTGAAGGAAAGATGGTGAAAAATAGATTCACAAACTCAAAATGAATAGCAGCTAGTGTGGTAGCACATCTGCACTCTGGTAGGCTGAGGCAGGAGGATCAAAAGTTTGAGTCCAGCCTAGGCTACATAACAAGACTTTGTCTCAAAATAAGAATTTAAGGGAAAGAAGGAGAGCTCAGCTCAAAAGCCTTGGGAAGTCTTACATTCGAACCCCAGCACAAAACAAAAAACAAAACACTTACATCGGGTTAGTACATTTATAAAAGTTTCAAAATATGTAGTAGTTGCAACTCCCAAATAAAATAGGAGCTACAGTGATTCATTTTGTTTAAAAACTGGTATTCATATTAATGATCCAAAGCATTCACGGGTGTTTATATTTTATTTGTTTTCCACTTTAGCAAGCCTAAAGATATGAGATATTTTGAAACGCTTTAATTTTTCTAAACTGCTTAATCCCTGCATGGGGTGAGCTTCCGCTGCTTTTCCTTCCCCCAGCAATGCCATGAAAGGGGCTTTGTCAGAGGGAAGATGCTTATGGTGGTCCCCGAACATACGCCTCCTTGGTTACCTTCGGCCATCCCGCCCTTAGGAAACCACCCCAGCAAGCCTCCTGCGCCCGGAGCGCACCACTTGTTCCCGGCCGCGCGTGGGCCAGTGTCCTGGACCAGCCACCGCCCAGGGCGCGCGTGGGCTGGGCTTCCTGAGTCAGCACCCTGGCCCCCTCAGGAGCAGATGGGCAGCCCTGGGGAAAGGAAGCTTCTCTGAGATCCTCCTGCTTTCATTCTTCCCAAATGGGCTTTGCTATAAAAAGCAAATTAAATGGCCATTGTTTCTTTGCTCCATGAAGCTGGCATCTAACATCCTGCTGAATAGCAAAGGCTCCCGGATGTTCCTGCCGGCCTGGTGACGCCAGCACCACTTAGAGCAGTAAGAAAAAAACACGCCTTCCAGCCTTCCACTTGGGAACAGAACGTTTCTGAAGCCTTTTCTTTTTAGTTTTTTTTTCCCCCCTTGTAACATACAATACCCAGCAGAGAGGGGTTTTCTTGTCAGCAGGAGCATTCTTCCCCTCTGGGCCTAGGGCCTCTTCCACGGGCATTACAGACAGGCCTAGGCCTTACTTCTGGGAGATCCTGGAGGCCTAACCCCTACCACTTCCTCACCCCTCCCGCAGCGTTTTTCAGAGACTTAGGCACAGCGCTGTGGTTCGGAGTCCTTCCTAAAACGCAGGGTAGCCGCCCACCCCCAGCCTAAAACAGAAAATACAAAGGAGTTTCTAGAAAGGTGCGGCTCAGAGTAAAAGAATAAAAGTACAAGGAACCGCTCCCAAGTGAAGCCCCGAGGGGGCGCACAGGAGGTAAGACAGGGCTCTTCACACAGCTGCGCATCCTGCAGAGATCGGAAAAATCAGGGGACAGTGGGGAAACAGGAGGGAAGTGGCGGGGGAGAAAGAGCTCAGAGGCGCCATCCTCGTTATCACTGATCACACCGGAGTGTAGCTGTGTCGTCGTCTCCCTCTTTTCACTCCAGATCTGTACTTCGAATTCAATGTCAACTGGAATCCAACATTTATGAACAACTCACCGAAATCTAAGACATTCTGAGGGGCCCAGAGGGCTCTTTTTCCTAGGACAAGATCTAAGCGGCCTCTCTTCTTCAGCACCACTGAAAGAACTGACATAGTTCCTTTCTCCTGGATACACTGAGACCTTTCTTTTCCTGTTAAAGTCCTGCCAGTGCCCCACCCCAGGGATCTCAGTGGCTGATGTAATAACTCACCCTGCACCACTTAAACATACAGCACATCCTGAGGCCAGGGTCCATTTCCATAAAACCCCAGGAAACTCCAGGTACAAGATGCTAAAGAGGGAGAGTTCTATGAGAGCAAGTCTGAGGAGGAAAAATATGACTAAACAGCAGGGCTTTAGCTGCGAGAAGTTTCAAAATTATGCACTCGTTCGTCTTTCAGAGAAGGCTGGAAGAGATATTTTAAACACTGGTTTCTGAAGGGCCAGTGTGCACTACTAGTTCATTTCACATGTAGTAGTTCTCTAAACTATTACTAAACTTGAGGGTCTTTGAGGTTTCTCTAACGTTAAGGTTCTCAAAATGAAACCTTAGTATGTGTTTCCTGAACAGTTTCTCTCTACATGGCCAAGTGGACTTGTTCTCAGAAGGGGAAAAGCCTTTCTGGTAAATAAAGGACCAAAACAGGAAGTGGGCCGGTGACCGTAGAGCCCTGCATGCTGGAGGGAGGCCCTGGAGGATAAGGGAGACCCCTCCTGGAGGGGTCCATAGTCTTCTCCCCTTCTTGTGCTGAATTACTTTCCTCTAAACTTGTGCCTCCCTCTCTCCCTTCTAAGGATCCTTGCATTGACAAATGTCCCACCAGGGTTACTGTGATTCCATCTGCAACCTTCACTACTATGTTGTCACATAACAGAACATTCACAGATTCTAGGGCTTAGGGCATAGACATCTTCAGGGCCATTAATCTACCTGCCACATACACGAACAAAATGAAAAGAATGTAAGACAGGGAAACATGCCTTCAAGATGAGCACACGTGAAAAAATCTAGCCAGATGTGGTGGCATAAGCCCATAATCCCAGTACTCTGGGAGGCTGAGTCAGGGGCATTGAAAACTGAAGCCCAGCCTGGGTAATTTAGCTACCTAGTGAGACCCTGTCTTAAAATTAAAAAAGAAAGAAAGAGAGAGAGACAGAAAGCAAGCAAGCAAGCAAGAAACAAAGAAAGAGCTGGGAATGCAGTTCAGCTTGAAGGCCCTGTGTTCAATCTCCAGTACCAGCAAAGGCAGAGAAAAAAAGAAAGTATCTTGAAAATATCAGGCCAACGTTGTTCAGTCACTGGATGTCAACGGAAGTCATCGTGAAATTGAAGCGGATGGAATGCCACCCTGAGGTTTCTATTTGTGGGAACCTCAAAAAGTCACATGGTTTTCTCTCTCTCGCTGCTCCTATCTTTCTGCGGTCCCATGTTCTGGTGTCTCAGCTGAGCATGTGAAAGGATGCAAACACAGGTTCCCCGCCGTTTGCGCATTTCGTCCTAAAGCACCCCTGACGTCACACTGCGTACTTGCTTCCCGCCCTCACACCTTTCATCTCTGAGTCCGGTGGAAAGGAGTTCTTTACAGTCCTGACAGCTCAGGAGGCACAGTTCTTATGTGTCCCGTAAACATACAGAAAGAAACATAAACGTAGTAAATCGCATCTCTATTAGCCTATGTGCAGAGCTGAATTTGAGTATCTGTCAAGTATCAGGTTATCTTTAGAATCACTGTGCACAAAAGTCATTCCTAGAAAGGGCTTTTTTTTTTCAGTGTTGGAGATTGAACCCGGGGCCTTCACACTTAGCTAAGTCCCCCCCCCTTTTGTTTTTTTCTATCAGACAGAGTCTTGTTAAATTGCTCATTTGCCCAGGTGGGACTTGAGCATGGATCTTCCTGCCACTGCTGGGATCACAGGCCTGCACCACTGTACCTAGCTACTAACGGAGCTCTTAGCTGTGCAGTGAGACCTTTGGTCATTTTGCTTCTCCCGGCAGCCTTTTGAGATCAGGCATACCCTGTCTCTGCCTTCAAGGAAGGAACAGAAGTGGGAGTTCCAGCAGAGCTGAGATGCAGTTTGAGTTTAGCCAGCCCCTAGTCAGGGTTTTTTTCACTGTGTCTAAATGTCACCTACCTAAGCTTCCTCCATGGCTCCATTATTGCTGCGGTGTTAATTACAGAGGAGGAGGACGGCCTAGTTATTATACTGTTATAACCCTGTGTGTGTGTGTGTGTTTGTTCCAGATATTCACCAGTGTCAGTAAGTATCTCATTCTGTCCCTTTTCTAAATTTCCCCCAATTCTGAATTCCATAATTTTTAGTTTTCCTATAAAATATTATATGTATCTCTGCTTCTCTCGCCTCTTCCTAACTATGTGCTCCTTTCCTTTATAGATTCACTCCAAGGTGGCACATTTGCTTTTTATACACAGGAAGAGACAGATCCTGTTCCACCACAGACTTTCATGGTACTTCTTCATTTTAGACCACCTCATTCATTTTGTTCTGTGCTTCTCTAGCCAAACGGCCCCAGGCTTCATGCACTTCCCTTTCCTACTATGACTTATGGCTTTGTTCTCAGTCTCTGATCAAACCACTGGTCACAGTCCCACCAGTCCCAGGCCCTAATTACCCCTGTCTTTTTCCTACTTCTTTGATCATTTTATCCACATTTTAAATTTTCTACCCCAAGTGTTCCCTGGGAAGGTTTTTCACCTCAAACACCCACATACTCCCCTCCTACCCTTCCCCATCTGATAAACTCCTCTCCTCCTCTAAAATTACCGTCTGTCAAAACTGCTCGGTTACAGTGAATACACACCTCATTTCAGGGTGGTAGGATATTTGAATAATGCCAAGTAGCAGCTTTTATTGAACAACATTCAGAGATGTGGCCTGATATTGTAATTCATGAATGTGAACTTGTTGGCAGTGAGGCTGGGTTAATCAGCAGAGACTCCTGCCTCTTCCTCAGAGGGGAATTTTGCCCTGCAAAGTTCAGTCAAGATGCTCATTCTGCTCAGTCCACTGACTGCCTAGGCAGCAGCACCTCTGATGAAAGCCTTGTACAGGGATGCTTGTTCAGAAGTGGCTGTGCTAGAGAAAGCCCCAGGGTGCAGGAGAGCAGTCAGAATATGCTGTGGAGCTGAGGCTAGGAGAGAAGGGGAGGTGGTGTTTTTCCTTGGAGGCAGACAGGTTGAGGGGGCAGAAGAGATCAAGTCCCCCAACCAGCACACACACTTGAACTCAGGCCCTTCACACTCACCTACATCCTCAGCCCTTTCTTTATTTTGAGACAAGTTCTGCTAAATCACCAAGTTGCCCAGACAGAGCTTGAACTTGTGATTTTCCTGCCGCAGCCTTCCAGAGTGCTAGGATTACAGGCATTTGTCCCTATGCCCTATTCCAAGATTTTCTTTCTGTAGAGTGGAGAGGGATGGAGCTTTGGCTCAAAACCGGCTTTGTTAAAACTAACATATTTTACCCGTTTAGATTAAAAAGACTGCAGAAGTAGTTACCTGAGAAAGGTAAAACTATTCTGTTCCTATCTTTAAAGGCTTTGGGAAAATTGAGCCAGAAAAAACTATTACTATCTTAAAACAGAAACCAATAGTGACAAGCACCTCATTTAACAATAGTTCTATAATATTCAAGATTACACAAAAAACTGTAAGATGTTTTCTATACCCGAGGGGGATAATATCATTTATTAACAATTGTTATGTGCAAAGGGTGATTTCGAGTTCCCAAAAACTGCCATAATCTTGCAGGGAAAAAAAACTGATGCTCATTTTCCCATTGTGTAAGCTAAGGTGGCACAAACTAAGAAGTTGGTAGAGCCAGGACTCACACCAAACTCCCTCTGATTCCAAGTTACATTCTTTCAGCCTTCAGGAGGAGAGGAAAGTATATTTAACAAACTCCCAGTAGGAAACCACTGCTTCTTACCTTTAGAAACCCATGTGGATAACAATCCAGGCTGAAGCATTTGCTCAGTTGTCCCTTTAAACACTGTTATAATTGAGCCATTTTTTGTGATGCTTAGACAGTAGTTTCAGCTACTTCAACCTTATGAATACCAAGAGTGAAAACCTCAACTTCTCCCACACAAGATAGGATTCAAGAGAGAGATGTTCCACTGATAGCTTCTGATGGGACTTTTCTAAGTTACCTGTGTCCATGGTTAACAGTCTGGGATGTACATCCAAATCACTTGATTTCATTTTTAAGAGACATGGTCTTGATCAGTTGCCCAGGCTGCCTTCAAACTCCTGAGCTCAGACAATCCTCCTGCCTCTGACTGTCCAGTAACTGGAACTAAGGAAAGGCCATTGCCCCATCATCGGGGGAAATTTTTAAACTAAATGCCAAGCTCCTTTCTGGGGGCTTCTGCTCCATGGGTCTGAGGCAGAGCTCAGCAATCTGTATTTTTAAAAAGTTGCTTAGCTGATTTTTGATCTGCAGCCAGTTGTTACCCACAGACACAGGATAAAAACAGACTTAAGATTTCCTCTCTGTTCTGTCACTTGCAAATGTAATCACAATACAATCAGAGTCGCAAATCCTTGATCCAGAAACTCTCCCAAAGCAACACAAAGCAATCACAGAATAGTTTGTTAAAATGCAGGCCAATGCTAAGCATCAACGAGGGCAGGAAAACCACCAGATGTGAATACATTAAGCTTTATTTTAAGGGATCGCAACTGGAAATTGCTGAAACACTAGCATGGGTGCTGGGAGGCGGCAGATGGTAAGGAGAAAGGCAGCCTGGCCCTCGGGCCCACCTTAATCCCGTCCCACCCCTCTCTGGCCACCAGTGTGAGGAGTGCTGCCCTGCTTTCTGGCTATGCCATTCTCTAGCTATACTTGATCCACTGTCATTTTAATCCAAACTTGATCCTTTACAATGGACAAGGTCTCCAATTTTAGGTTTTATTAGCACTTGCTTGCAGTACCTAAGGTTCCTTTCTTTGTGAGGAGCTGGTACATGTGCATAACACAGCTCAGGTCTCTTTTGTCACCCCACCTCTTATTTTTAACCTAATCATAACAGTAATACCCCAAATGCATTATGCATTTGTCCCACCTGTGGAAACTCATCATCATCTCTGTCACTACCAATCTCCCCAAAAGCCTTGATTTTTGTTCTGTTTTGCTTTGATTTGGTTTGTTTCTGTGGCACTGGTGTGGAACCCAGGACCCTGTGTATACTCAGCACATACTCCACCTCAGAGATTCTCCACAAGCCCCAGGCCAATGTTTAAACTTAAATACACAGATTTCTGGGACCTGCATCTGCCTGATACAAAATCAAAAGTCTAGGGTTCAGTAGGTGAGTTCTGAAGGGCTTTAAAGGTCTTCCTGTAGTGTCATGTGAAGGCTTTGGGATATACATTTTGGAGTCATAGAGAGAGTCCAGCAAACAAAGCTGGACTGAAAGCATGTAAGGTCACATACACTCAGCAGGCAGGACCCTCGATGCCATGGTGCAGTGCATTTTCTGACAGCAGTGTCCTTTAAGTGTGTGGGGCTTTCCAAGGAGCTGGCCTGTGCCCCCTGCAAGGGACCCATGGGACAGTCTTGACCTACAGAAGTGAAATGATAGAAGGCAGCCAGCAAACAAGCTGCCTCTCCATTCCTCCTTTGGATGGCCTATTCTGAAGCATGGCATTGCTGAGCACCCTGTCTGGAATCATGCCAGAAAGCCAAACAACTACCTGCGCCCCAGCAGCAGCAGTGGCCAATTCCGGAATCCACCTCTGCGCTGCTTTCTTGGTTCCTTTGCTCTGGTGTCCCAGGGACCGCCCCTCTTAGTGCTTGGCAGCAAAGCTGTACATTTGGCTCTTGCTAACAAATGAGAGGTTACCATATTTGTGTGTGTGTGGTACTGGCAATTGAATCCAGGTCCTTGTGCATATTAGGCAAGCACTCTATCACTGAGCCACATCCCCAGCCTATATACTGTTTTTGATTATCCATCTCTATCCCTAAATCCTAAAAAGAAAAAAAGTAGGTCATTCTACCAAACCTCCAGAATAACATCAAATGGCATAAGGTTTATTTACTTGATTTTTAAATGTGAGAGTTTCGGGAAACTACAGAAGATACAAATGCAATGTGCTGCCATTTTGAAAGTCCTGGGATACATTCTTTAAAAAGAAAGACCTGAAAAGTGAAGAAGCAACTGTTGGAAGACAATGAGAGTGAGGCATGGAGGCTCACCCCTGTAGTCCCTGCGCTCGGGAGGCAGAGGCAAGAGGGTTGCCATGACTCTGAGGCCAGCCTGGGCTTCAAAGTGTGCTCCATGCCAGCCTGACTCTGTCTCACAACACACACACACACACACACACACACACACTCAAACACTTGCAAAAAGGTACAGTTAAGGGGCATCAGATGACTTTTAAGTAGGATGACTATGTGTGCAATTTCCTCCATACACCCACTGTACATCCTCATAGTCCCTCCTACTACAGTTGCTTTGCCTTCTACCAGGATCTGTGTGCTGCCAAAGAGACACTACCTGGGAACAGCTTTGGAGCACAACAGTATCTCAGCGTCAGTAAACAACTATCCAAGCCTATTTTGCAATATTTTTTCCATAGCTATGGTCATGAATTGTTGTTCTTGTGCTTAGATAAAGGCCTTTATCTAAGTCAATTTGTGTACCAACTTCAACACATCTCTATGGTACACCCATAGTAATGTGCCATAGTAACATCAAATACGTTCCTAGAACAGAGAACACAATAGATACTGCTTAAGAATGTCTGGGGGTAGCTGTGGCTCAGTAATAGAGTACTTGCCCAGCATGTGCAAGCCCTTGGATGCGATCCCCAGCTCTACCAAAAACAACGAGAAAAGAACTCACGGTTGGCGTGGCCAAGCTGTGGCTTCCTAGGAGAGGAAGCACAGAGTGTTCCTTCCATGTGCCTGAGAGAGAAGTCCTGCTGTGGTCTTTTCTTTGCATCCACCAAGTTTTTGCACTGAGGAGAGGGATGAGCAGACTGTCATATTTGCCTCAGTAGCACATTGTTTAATTTTAGCACATGTGCTCGCTGAGCAAGCACACTTGCACATCACTTAGAATTCTGCCATTTGGGCTAAGAATTTGAAAAACACCTGAGATCAGAGATTCATTTTTTTGGCTACTTCTCTGTCCAGATAACCATTTAATGTTTCTCAAGGGTTAAATGATTGGCATACACCATGCCTGCCACATAAGAAGGGTGAAGTAAGTGCTAGGCATCATGGTGGATTGGACTATGTTAGTGTGTTGTGGTTGTTACTAACATGTTACCTAATCAGGTGCAATAGTTAAATTTGCCAGCCCCTCTTGGCCTCTCCAGGATTCTGCCTTGAAGAAGAGCTCCATGGTAATCCTTCATTCACATTACATAGCTTTCCTGAGGTAATTCTAAACACCATCACACAATTTAAGCTTGTGTGGAAATGGAGGTGTTAGAAGTGCTTTCACCTCAACGACAGTGAAGGTATTACAAAGACAGGAGTGAAAAAAAAACTTTCCTGAAGCCAAATGTGCTGGCGTCTGCCTGTAATCCCAGCATTTGGACGGCTGAGGCAGGGGAACCTCCATGAGTTTGAGGCCAGCCTGGGCTACATAATGAGTTCAAGGCCAGCCTGAACTACATAGTTAGGCCTTGTCTTCAAAAAGATAAAAAAAAAATCTTCCCTTAACCTAGTCTGGCATTGACTTTTCCTAGAGTGCAATGGATATTTAGCCAGGAATGAAGAACACACATAAAATTCAGGACAGGGTGTGGAGCTCAGGGAGACAGAGTGTGTGTTTAGCATGTGGGAAGGCCTGGATTCCATTCCCAGCACCATAAATCAACAAAGAAACACTGCTGAGGAGAGAAAGACTCCTGAACTTATCACCAGCAAGCCCTTCAGCGTGTGTGAGTGGAAGGGGTCAAAACCACCTGCATTCTAGAAGATACTCTAACACTGACCCCCATGTCTGACCTCCCTTCAGAGAATACTCTAAAAATCAGAATAAGATTAGATAGGATCCAAGTTCTTGGTTCTTATTCACAGGCTGAAGCATTGAGCTGGCCACATTTGCAGCATTCGAAAATTGAGATAAAGTTTTGAATTTCCGCGATGCCTCCAAATACCTGGCCATGTACATAGTAAATGCTTTGAAAACATGACAGCTTGCCCTCGCCCACAGAAGCTCACCCCTTAACTAATACTGTCCCTATTGGTCAAGATATTTAGTACAAGTTCAAGTTGAGCAGCTGGATTCTATCTCAGAGTCACACAAGCAGAATAACCAACTGTGCAGTGGTGTATTTGTCAAGTTTCGTATTTTCTTGGTGCCTCCACATGCCGCACACAGGCTGTGAGCACCCTGCACAGGTGCCCTGGTGCCCCAGTGGGATAAAGCTGATCCCCACCACAAGTTCTCTGTCTTGCTTTGGCTTCCCAACAGACCTGTGACATTCAGAGGCATCCATGAAGTCCCCACACCTGTGCAGTCCTCCAACTCTAAATAAAAAGGCCCACTTCCCGTCCTCCCCCCACCTGCTTGGTGGCCAGGCCCCAGAGCTCCTCCCCTAGGTCCCCTCAGGCCTCCTTCCCTGTCTAGAACCCAGGAGCATAGCTCATCCTCCATCTTCATGGGCCTCTGGAGTGTCCTTTCCATAGCGCATAGTGTTGCGATGATCCTTAAAGACCTCACAAAGGGGATGGGCTCCCCCATTTACACCACAACAGCGACTCCTGTGTCGGGAGCCACAGGGACATTCTGTCCTGCACCAGCTCCCCTGCTATGACTGCAAAGTGGAGACACAAGGCTCCTTCCCACTCAGGCCTGAAATAAAAACCCTTCCGCTCTATCCAGTGCTCTTCCTATCACACATTCACACCCACTCCCAGGCTGCAGCTCCAGGGCCTCTGTTGACATTGGCAAGCGTGATGCTGTCTTTGTGTAGTTATAAAGTGCTATTGCCTTTATGAGTCAAATGAAGTGGAAAATTCGCTCCTACCTCTGACTTTGCAGTGCCCTTTTATCCCCTCTTGCCTTCTTTTCTGAGATGAAGAAAGAGCCTCACTGAGCTTCGAATTCACCTGCTCAGAGGCATTGGCGACTTCGGTATGCTGAGCACACGGGCAGCAGCCATGGGAACGGCGGTTGATCTCTCTCTGGAAGCTGTGGGCATGTGGCTCTGAAGGGTGTGAGGGGAATCTTCCCAAAAGGAAAAATCCTTTAATGGATTTCTTAACCTGAGCTGCCTTTCCATGAAAGTACAAATTGGAAACTCGTTCTGTATAAAGCTATTAGGAAGCACAGACTCTTTTCTAAACTTTCTTCTGGGACCTCTAGGCTCCTGGCTCACATAGCCCAGGACGCTTTTGCTCCTTCCCTTTGGGCATCCTCATGAGACTGATGGTGCCATGGAGCAAGCTCTGAGTGAGAGGTCTGGGGTCTGGCTTGCAGAGGGACAAACCAGAGGTCTCCAGGACCTTCCTGACCAGGGAATAGTCTAACACCAAGTGAGAGAAGAAGCATACTTTGCACTGGGCAGAGGACCCAAGATGAGAGAAGGGCACCTCCCTCAGGTGCTGGACCTAAACTAAGACAACAATACCTGGAGGACACCAACCTGGGGAGGCAAGAAATGTAAAGAAAGGGCCACACCTGATGCTTTGGGCCACATGCAGGGTTGTAAGTCAACTCTGAGGAAGCGGCTGGACCTTGAGTGCAGGCTTGCTCTCCCTTATCCCAAATTCTTGGAACCAGAAGGGTTTGGATATGGGATTTTCCAGATACTGGAATATTTGTATATCTATAATGATTTATCTCGGAGATGGTACTCACGCCTAATCATGAAACCCATTTATGATTCATATGTACCTTATACCCCTGGCCCAAAGGTAATTCTAGGCAATATTTTGAGTGCAGCTGCATTTTGAGTGTGACTCTTCATGTGAAGATAGTGTGGACATGTCTGCTTGTGTGTCATGTAGAGACACTTAAAAGGTTTCAGGCTTTGGAACATTTCAGATTTGGGATTTTCAGGTTAGGGACACATCATGCACATATTCATTGAATCAAACTAACTTTAAATTTATTGACTATTTTAAAAAGAAAAAGAGATGCTAAAAATTTACCATACCATTTTCTGGAAATGTCCAAACTGTCTACTAGATACCTGGGGAAAGGTTAGCAGGTAGTCATGTTTGACAGGTAACACAGGTTCTACAGGTCCTTACGGAGCTACAAGGACCATCTCCAGGACCACCACTATCTACAGCCCAGGGGAGACCTTTGAAGCCCAGGTCATCCTTTCAAGTCTAGATATGCCACTTCCCCCTCACAGGGCACACTGTGTACCAGTCAGCAGGAAAAGACAACAGCAATAATGTTCGAGTGAGACAGGGGAAAGTCCCTAAATAAAGCAGCAATGTATTCCGATGGCCTTTGCAATGCCCTTTAAACTCTGGCAAAACAACAGCTGCCTTGTTTTGATTCAATCTAATCTTTCAGAATTTATGTTCCTTAATTCTCCTACTTGGCTTCAATACAGACAAAAGAAATACATGGCCTTTGCCATATCAGGTCCTTCTACCTTGCCAAACCATAGGCCTGATCCAAAAGCCCAGGATCTTTCAGGCAGCTACCCCACTACTTACTTGGGTGTGTTGAATCAGGGATAAAGTAAGTTAAAAGTGAATCTATCTGGGAAGGTTGGACTTTTCTAAGGATCTTGAATGTGCTGATTTCTTACTCTGAGGTCTTTCTCCAGAATTAAAACTCATAGACTAACTGATGCCTAGTGAAGCCTGCTGTACCATGGTCATGAGAAGCTGCTTTTGACAGCAGACACAAGCCCATGTCAGAGCAAAATGCCAATGATATACACTCCTGGCAAGTTCAACTGAACCCCAATACTGGCCCTAACACCCCTCTAAAGATGGGTAGAAAATGAACCAAGTTAGACTCTCACGAACTCTCTTAATAGCATGTGACCTTAACAGGTTGTAGGTTGGGGTCATGTGGCTATATCTTTGAGGTACCGGGGACTGAACACAGGGCCTTCTTACTGAGCTATGTCCTCAGCCTTCTTTTAGATTTGTAAACAACTTGCAAAGTTGCCCAGGCAGGGCTGGAACTTGCCACCCTCCTGCCTAAGCCTCCCTGAATGCTGGGATTATAGATGCTACCACCACATCTGGCTTTATGTCTCTTGATTAACTGTCACCGATAAGTAAGTAGTACATAGGTGATTGCTTGTATATAGAGCTGATCTTGAGCAAATCACATCCATGTAGCTGTTTGTGGAGCCTGGGATTTGGGTCTTTAGCCACCCCTGCCATTAGTGACCCTCCCAAGCCATTCAGTCCCCCAGAACCAGGAGTACTGGGTACAAAGCTCAAGTTTAAGTGGATGAACAACTCAGGAGAGGGTTCATTACTTCTTCTGAACACCCCCATAGCAAAGGGAATTTACTTCACGTGAGAGTATACATGATAAGGAGCACATTTCTAAATCCTTCTCCGAGGCTGCATAACCATGATGGTTTGCCAGTGCACCCTTGTGCCTCAGAGCGCACAAGGCATGATCTACTCCCTACAGTTTCATGTGGCAAAGAAAAAGAAAGTGACTCTCAAATTTGGGAAACGCGATCCCGCAAGTGTCAGTCTGGCTGATTACAACCTCGTAACAAGAGGACGCCTGTCTGAGCTGCTTTCCTTTGCTCCGAGTTTGCTGGGGAGCTAGGGCAGGCAGGATCCAGTGTTCCATGTTTTCTGTTCCCCTTCAGCAACCATTGCAGAGGAGAAATAGGGCCAGGTCTGTTTTGTCAAGGAATCTGAGGCGGCCACAACAATGATGGGAAGGGAAAAGTCATGTGTCATTTATGTGAGGCACATACAAGACAAGGTAAGCGCATGACTCCAAGCATGAGCAGAGGGAAAGGAGATAAAATACTTGCAAGTCACAATGAATTCCTTGGACTGGATACTAGTAAGGGAGCACTGGCTCTTCCAGTATGAGCATGGTGGGCATGATCCGGTTCCCCCTCTTAGCCAGTATCTAGTTTTCTATCTTAGTACCTCTGAGCCCACAAGTGTCAATGTGAAAGCCTTCATTTTTAAGGAGGCTCGCTAAGGTGCAGAGTTCATAAGCCGCTTGCACAAGGTAATGTGGCGGCGACTCGGTGCAAGAATTGGTGTGGGCTTCTAAATGTCCAGGATGGTGAGAATAAGCTGAGTCATCCACCTAGGATGGATGGTTTCTTGATGGTGAGGCACGTTCACGTGAGCACACCCCACACAGGACTGCCTCATAAAACACAGCACACTGAAGTCTATTTAGATTTCCGATAAACGATGCGTAACCTTTAGTATAAGTATGTGCCAAATGTCACATTTCATATAAACAACCTTGTATATTTCATATGAGTGAGCATAAAGAACATGAAGGAACACATTTCTAAATCTTTCTGTCTTATTGCATAAGAATGATGTGCCAACACACCATAACACCACCATCATGGTAAGAAGTAGGCATTACTTATCTAAAATTCAAATTTACCTAAGCAGTGCTGGACTTCTACAGCCCCAGTTACTAGAGAGGCTGAGGCAGGAGGATCGCTTGAGCCCAGGAGTTAAAGAATAGTCTGGACAACATAAGAAGACCCAGTTTCAAGAAATAAACAAACAAACAACAACAAAAGAAATTTATATGGGCATCATAAACATTTATAGGCTAACCTGAGCAATCAACCCTAATGGCCTTTGGTCCTCCATTCATTTCAGTTTGCCTTCTAGAAATTCCATTCCTTCTCCCGTGGCCATAGAAGTTGTTCTCATACTTTAAGACTCGGGTAACACATGCCATAACTCCCTTTTGTGAACTCTAGTAATGTACACTGAAAACATGGGTGAGCCTGGGACTAGACATGGACTAGACCATGCTACTGTGTCATTGTCACATGGTTTCATAACTGTCATTACCTCCCTCCATCATATTGCAGCTATTGGGGTCAAATTCATGCCTAACTCTCCCTTTTTACCCTCTGCTATATCTAGCATGGGATCAAGCAGGACAAGCTACTGAATAGCTGGTGGGATATTGTTTGATTTGAGGTACACAAAATCTGACAAGGGGAATATTATGATGCCATTTTCTCCCAAGTCTAAAAATAGCAAAAGATGGAAGAGAAGAGTCTAGAAGTGTTGGAGGGGGGATTTGCACATAAAGGAAAGTAAAGGTAACAGTGTGGGAGATGAGAAACTGCAATCAAATTGTGAATTGGAGAATACAAGAGCAGGGGATGTACTGACTTGTAGATTGTGTCTGTGGAAATTCTTGTTCTGATCTAAAGACCTTGCAGATACTAGGAGATTCTCTGGGCATTAAAGATGGAAGGACCTGAGCCCTTACCTGAGCCAAACTGTTGTGTAGGAAAAGTGCTAAGGTCAGTCACTTGTGCACGGGAAAGCAGTGAGGTAACAGCAGCCGGCTGGTCCCCAGGACAGAGTTCTTCCAGTTTGCTCATGAATCCTCCAGTTTCAGACACAGAGCCTTATGCCAGGGGCAGGTTTTTAGGTCTACTACTTTTTGAAACTAACATTAGTTGTCTTTTTCTTTCTATTAAAAGTTTATTTCAGCAGGAAATCTAGAATGTATAGAATTACATAAAGAAGAAAATTTAGGCCACCCACCAGTTGGAAAGCCCTATTATGGATATTTGATAGACTTCCTACCAGTATCGTGCCCTGTACAATGTATGCTAGGCTATAAGCGAGTCAGGGACTGAACTAATTTGGTGGCTCTCCATCCTCAGCCCTAGCCCAGTGTCTGGCATATAAGAAGCGTTCAGTACACACTTGATGAATAAATGACTACATCAGCTGGGCAGGGTGGCACACGCCTGTAATCCCAGCACTTGGGAGGCTGAGGCAGGAGGATCTTTGCGAGTTCGAGACCAGCCTGGGCTACAAAGTAAGCTCAAGGTCAGCCTGAACTGCATAGCAAGACCCTGTCTCAAAAAGACAAACAAACAAGTAAACAAACAAAAATGACTACATCAATATGTACAGACGTAGGTACATACATTACATGTGCAACCATATGTGTTTATATAATTAAACACTGAAGCCTCACCATTATAGAGATAAAATGCAGTATATGGAGTCACATTATAGTTATATGGTCTGGTATACCGTATCAGGACAATCTTCTCATGCTTCAAATACCTCCCTATTCAATCATGGCATAATATTCTATTGTGTAGTTAAGCTATTATTTATTTACCCATCTGCAATCAATGGACATTTAGGTAGTTTCCAAATTATTTTAAGTTCCAAATAGTGGTTTGATAATTATCTCCAGTTCATCTCCGTGAAGATTAGTCTGTGGGAGAAATTGGGCCTTTATCTTTGTGGTAAACAGAAAAGTTAGGGCACTAAAGCAACAGCCAACCAGCTACCCAGGGTCATCTTATCAGCCCTCACCAGGTCAACTGACTCAGCTTCCTTAACAAGTCATGAGCTTCAGCTCAGAACTGTCAGGCTTCTGGTCATAAGGAAGCCTCAGATAATCAATCCAACCTTATCTCAGTGATACCTTACATGAAAATGTCATTCCAAATAAGGGAGAGAAGGATGTCCCAACTAAAGGGCGTTTTAGAGTTGATTTTGTCAGTCTTATTCTTAGCCAAAGAGCACTAAAATATAGATAAAATTCCCTCCACTCCCTACATAGGTGAGAGTATGCATTCTACTTAGAACACAACTTTGAAGAAAAATAGATGACCCATGTCCCAACCTGAGCACCAAATTTATTTTTGTAGTGGATTCTGCATCTGTAAATTCCCTACAGAACCCACACTTGGCTGAACATGTTTTAATGATTGTATTTTACCTACCCATTGTCATTCAGCAATTACTGAGTCCATGCCACAACTTTCATTTTCCCCTCCACCTGCAGCAAAGCAGAGCAAACCAGGTCTGTACGAAGGCAGCGGTGTCTGTTCTGAGATGCAAAGGGGATCACTGTGTTATCATTTTTGTGTTCTGTTCTCGACACTGATGTAAGAGAGGAGCCAGAGGAGAAGCAGGCAGAGCAGGTTCCTTCTCAACAGCTGCTTCTCTATCCCAAGTCTAAATAGGGTTCAGTTCCAGGCCTAGGAAAAGGACAGCAGATTCGAAGACTCACCTACTGCACAAGACAGAGAATATTAGTGACTTTTCTCTGGCTCATTCTTTAGCATAGACATTCGGCTTGTGACTTCACACCGTGTGCTATCTGGGGGACATTTGTCCCCACTGTAGTATACACAGTGCCTTGGTATCTTGTGAGCCAAGTCATAGCAGGGCACAGTATGAATATTTTCTCCAAAACTCCTGTTGAGTTAATTATAATCCAGCACTCTGGGAGGCAAAGGCAGGAGGATCAAAAGTTTCCTAAGGAAACTTTTAATGACTTTTAATGAACCTGTCTCAAAATAAAAAAATTGTAAAAGGGGCTGTAAAGGTAGCTGAGTGCGAAGGCCCTGGGTTCAGCTTCTAGCACTGCAGAAGAGGGGTGGGGAGTGTAAGGTGAGACACTGACAAGATGACTAGGTCATGTGCACCCAACCTGCATGAAGTGATTGAGGCTGTTGTCCTGAAAGTGGGTCAGTTACCCCAAAAGTGGGCTCCAGATGAAAGTCCACATCTGTCTCCACCTTCTTCTTGAGGGTGCCCTTGCCCTTTCCCCAGGCCGTGAGGCTGAATAGAGACCTCCGTTAATCAGATTTTCACCTCTGTGACAAAATACCTGCTAAAGTCAACTTAAGAAAGGAGTCGTGATTCACGGTTTCGGACACTGTGGATGTGGGAGCAGGTCGCAGAGCAAAGCCGTTCCCTCATGCTGGCCAGGAAGCAGAGATAAAGAAGGGGCAGGAACAAGACATAGTCCTCAAGCTCAGCCCCAAGGGCTACTCCTTCCATGAGGTCCCACGTCCTAAATTTCCATCATTCCCCATAGCCTATCAAATTACAAGCCCATCAAAAGATTATGCCACTGAGTAGGTCAGTGCCCACCTGATCTAATCACTTCCTCACAGCCCCAGGCTGGCCATTGCTACATTACCAAGTTTTCATCACATGCCCCTTGGAAGGCATATTACATCCAAACCATAACGAGGCCCTTTCCAGGGGCTACCACCAGGCCCTCAGGCCTTCCAGCCTCCAGTGAACCACCTGAACTTCTGTTGTTCACACTCTACCTACTTTGTGGGATTTTCTTCGAGCAACGAAAAATAAACTAAGACACAGAAGTTCTCATGAGATCTCAACTAACACGGAGTACTGAGGTCATTGCCAGTTCCCATCTTACAAACTGTTACATTTGCAGAGGAGACTAGTATAGTACCATCTGCTCATTCAGCCATGCACTTTTCAGTGTAAAAATGAAGACACTGAACCAGAAGAAGCAGTATGCTTCATCTTACAAGCAAGTTCTACTCTACCTCACTCTCTGGAGTGATTGCAAACCTTGTCCAGAGCATGGAGGAAGGAAAGTTTACAGAGTCACACACCAAGGGGCCAGAATGAAAATGTAGCACACCCAAAGTCCAACCTACAGCCCCTAAGACAGGCATTTGTGTCATTCATCTTGTATCACCAATGGCCAGCCCAGTGTCTGACATATAATAAGAACTAAATAAACAATCGAATGAATAAACACAACCTCAGTATCTGACCACAAGCTTTACTTCTCTCTATTTTAATGTGTCACCATTCACACTAGCACAGAAAATCTCTTCAAATAGAGAAACATATTGTCAACCCTTCAAAATGAACCCTCCAATGAAGACACCTCATTAGGACCTCTGGGCCACCTCAGGACAGGAACAACAGAGAGATATTGTCTCGCCTGCCTCCCTGCTCTGCCAGCACAATGCTGAGCATGGTCAACAGATAAGTCTCTCAAATAGTCAATATGTGAGTAGATCAAAATGGGTGGAAAGGACCTCAATATTAAAACAGAAACTCTAAATCTATTGGAAGAGAAAGTAGGTAAAAATCTTGAAGACATAGGAGTAGGCAGAGAGTTCATGAACAAAAATGAAACTGCAAGGGAAACACTTGAAAGAATCAATAATTGGGACCTCATTCTACTGAAAAGTTTCTGTACATCTAAAGAAATCACCAGCAAAGTAAAAAGAAAACCCACAAATTGGGAAAAAATCCTAGCTGGCTGTCCCTCAGACAAAGGTCTTCTATCTA
>PVLD010013092.1:0-57360 GCA_004027595.1 Dinomys branickii | reverse complement strand
CTTTCCCACGTCTCGCCCCGGCAGCCTGGTCCGCCCTACCACATCTCCCCCGGCATCTCAGAGAAATACGCCCAGTTTAAACTTCCCAGCCGAGGTCCCGGCATTCACGCTCGCCAAGTCTGTCTCGAGCTGGTGGTGTTTATTAAGGAGGTTCGCTCCCTTGCTGCTCACCTGGTCGCCATCTTCCCCGGATCTCCATTCACTTAATTCTATTATACAGTTTCTTTTATTATAATGAATTACAGTGGAAAATATAACATATAACGTTACTTTGATAAAGCTTTACAGATAGCTATGATGAGCTCAGAAAAATAAATCATAAGTAACCAGGTTACATGAGAATTTTTTCTACCAATATTTTAGCTGTTTGGGGGAAATTTAAAGTTGTAATTTCTCTCATTTGTGAGCATGGAGGTCAAAAACTTATCTGCATGTCTATCTCAAGACAGTGCTCTACCATAAGCCCCCAGCAACTTACCACATCATCAGAAGGAACACTGTTGGGTAAAATATCCACTTGAATAGATACAGTGTCCACAATACTTTTTCTCCTAGAAAGGCGATCTTCATCTAGAACATAAACATTTTCCCATCCTTTGTTAGAAATGAATGTTACACTTACGAACTCTACTTCCATGAGATTTCAAAAAATTAAGGTATTTGCCGTTCTGATCTTTCAAAATACATAAGCATATTAAACAATGTACTGGTGGGGTTTTAAAAGAAGTTTTACTTTTAAGAAATAATTTTATATATTTATGGAGTACAATGTGTTGTTTTAACATATGTATACTTTGTGGATTGATCAAATTGGGCTAATTAACAAACCTATTACCTTAAGTACTTATGGTTGGGGTGATAATGTTTAAACTCCTATTTTTAATTTATACTGAAACAGTAATTATTCCTATGGCCAGCTTTGCTACGCAAGAGAACACCACAACTTCTTCCTATCTATCTGAACCTCTCACACAAGTTGACCAACGTTCCTCCTTTTCCTGTTCTCTCCTACTCCTACACCAGCCTCTGCTAACCACCATTCTACCCTTTCTTTCTGTTACGGTTTGTGTCTAAACGTCCCTGAAAGCCTCATATGGTCATAGTTGGGGCTTTTTCAGAGGGGGCTGAATCTGGAGTATGAGGTGCTGGGGTTAGGGGCATACGATTTAAATCAGTCCAGCGACTGGCTTGGCCCTACCTTAATCCTGGTAGTCTGGATAAAATTAAAAAGGACAGGAAGGGGCTTGTCTTCTCCTTCCCTTGATGCTTTTACTATTTTGTGGGCACCATGAACTGCTTCTCCTTTGTGATGCCTGTTGGCCAAGCTACCCTGCCTTACAGCCAGCCAACTATGGATTCCACAAACTGTGAACAAAAATAAATCTTTCCTTTTTAATTTGTGATCAGATATTTTATCTCAACAATGAGAAACATAACAAAGACACCTTCTATCACATTAGTGTTTGTAGTGAGATTATATGGTTTTTGCCTTTCCAGTTTATGACCCTTAACATATTGTCCTACAGGTTTACTCACTATGTCACAAATGTCTGAATTTCCCGGCTGTTTTTTAAAGTTCTGAACGGTAGCTGTTTGCGCATATATAACACATTTTTAAAGCCCATGAATCTGTTGACAGACTGACCCTTACGCTGTTTCCACAGGCTTGTTCCACAGGCAGGGAACACGGAGGCTGTAGACATCTCTGGCATGGTAGAGACCCAGAAGTGGAACAGGTGGATGATATGGTAATTGTATTTACAGGGCTTTTTATGAGAAATCATCATGAAAATGGCTGTAATAATTTGCAGTTATTACCAAAAGTGTAAATAACAATGTGCAACTGCCCCCTTTCGGCACAGTCTTAGTGCCTGGTAGCTTTCTCCTTCTAATACCTAGCCATGCCAAGAGGTGAGAAGTAACAGCTCACTGTGGTTTTTCTCTGCTTTTCTTTTATTTAGAGATTTCACATTTTTTTCATATTTTTTAAATCATTAGTATGTCTTCTTTTGAGAAATGTCACATCCTCTGCCCATTTTTAATTTGGTTATTTGTTATCATAAAGCAGTTTGAGTTCCTTGTGGTTTTTTTGACATGAGATCCTTATCTAATGTAATCTTGGCAATGTTCTCCAAGTTTTAAATTTTTGTTTTTTCCAAGTTTTAAATTTTATGAAGCATTAAAAAGTAAAATATGCCAGGCATGGTGGTGCATGCCTGTAATCCCAACACTTGGGAGGCTGAGGCAGGAGAATTGTTGTGAGTTCAAGACCAGCCTGAGTTACAAAGTAAGCTCAAGGCCAGCCTGAACTGCATATCGAGACCCTGCCTCAACAAGACAAAAAATAAAATAAAATAAAATGGGATAGGGTGGACTGAAAAAAGGTTGACCATTTTTTACTTTTTGAAAAGTGACATTTAAGATCACCAGCGTCAGCAACTACCACTCAACAGTTTAATAAAATGCAGGACAAAAGTGAACACAGCACCAAGAGAAAGAAGCATAGAGTTGCAACTGAACATATCTGGTCTAAAGAAAAAAAAAAATCATAATGCTGCTTTCATAGCTCTAATTTTTCCACAAACAATGAAAGCTGTCAACTAACTTTTGTGCTATGGTACTTTGGAAAACAATGAATAAACTAGTGTTTACAATGCTTTAAAATTTGTGGTTTGAAAGAATGTGTTGATTTAATTAATATTTCCTCTACCATTTCCAATTACTCATGGCCACTTGCATTTGTTCTTTTGCTTTATAATACTATGCTGCTGTAAAAACATTCTTGTCCTGTATCAGTGCTCTGGCTAACCTACTTTTGCAAACTTGTTAGCAATAATCTGAACCAACTGCTCTAATTTTTCATTGTTAAATCCTCCAAAATCCTGCAATTATAATCTCATCCCCAATGGCTCTTCTGTGTTTAAAAACATTCAATTTCATAACTATTCTTAGCTTATTTTCTGATTAACCACTTCACAGAAATTTGAATTTATTGACTAAAATCTCGTTCCATGTATTCTTTTCTACTTTAGCATTCAATATTCAACAAATCTAGTGATTAGAAAGCAAGCTGAAGACACAGTCTATCTACATCCTTACAGAGCTTAGTCTAACAGCAGGATGGAAAAGAACAAAACTACATAAATAATAAAGTGGACAAGTACAGGATGTTAGAGAAACACTTAATAATCACAGTTAACTTTAAAAAGCTACTCTGCATATTCCAATGCACAAAATTAGAGGCTTATTCAATCCTTATAGAGCTGAGTGGGCAAAACTGAGGAGCGCTGTCATTTTCAGCCTGCAGCATGGAGAGGGTAATTCTCAAAAAGGGTGCAGGGAACCTTCAAGTCTAGTCTCTGTCCACTTGGATGCTCGTACCAGTCTTTGAAAGATAGTATTCCTCCCCCTCCTCTTCTACAAACAGGCTTTCACCTATCAGCATCTAAATCAGAACTACACAGGAGAGGACTCTGCAAAGACCAGGTTCCTCTGTGAGGCAGATGATAACATAGAAGAGGTCACACCAATGCCAAGTTGGCTCCTGCTCACACAGGCTATCAGTTTGCCTTCTGGGAAAATCCAAAGAAAGGCCTTCATCAAACTCAGCTTTTGTAAGCTTACCAGTTTGTGACAAGTTAGCTTTGCCTTTTCCCAAAGCTTTCTGAAGCTGCTTTCTGCCACCTGTTTTACCATGTCCCAATCTCCCATGCATCCATGTGATAGCATTGCTTCATCATCTTACAGAATGAATCAGTTATCTCTCAGAATAAATTACTTTGCTCTTTTACATTCTGAGCCTTTTGAGTTCTTGGTTTTTAAGCTCTTTCTTAACATCACCTCCCTAAGGAAGGGAGAATTCTCTTTAAGTATTCTATCCTTTTTGTCTCAGTCTTTGTTTGGAGTGGTTACCTTCCTTGAAGGTTTAGCCAAATCTCCTATCCTGTTCACATCAACATCTTCCTTATGTCCTCTTAACACGCACAAAACCCAGCCATGACGGTCAACTGTCTAGAGACTTGTTTAGATGTCCACTATCAAAGATACTCAACAAAAGTTGTATTTCCAGAACTAGCCACTCCTGCCTATTAGTTCCTGTTAATAAAATTTCCATCCTCTCTGACCCCAGATTCAAAACTACTATGGACTATTACAGCTGAAATGTACACTTATCTCTTTAATTAAAACCAGTCACATCTCCCACATCTCCTCAAAACAAAAACAGGTAAATGAAGCAGTAAGCAAACCCTACTCTTCCTCTCAGTTCTGCACAAACTGTCCACACCAGAAACCTAAACAAAAATCTCCCTTCTTCTAGTTCCTACACACCAATCAAACGCCTGTCATTTTTTTTCTTGTCCATTTTTCTATGATCTACCCAGTTCTTTTCTGTACTCTCAGGTATCCCTTCATACAAGCCACTGTCATTTCTCCTGGGGCTACAATAAGAATCTTCTGAATGGTCACACCATCCCCAGTTTGCTAAACTATAAGCACAATAATGTTTCTAAAATGCAACTCTGATCATGTTATCCTGATTAAAATCATTTAATGCTTCTCCATTGCTCAAAGTTCAAATCATTTGCGACTTTATATTCTCTGAGCAAATGTTCATGCTCACCTCATTGCTTCATGAATGTTGTTACCTCTACATGAAACAAAGTTCATTTGCCTAACACGCTTCAGACAACTTTGGAACTTTTTCCAGCTGGCAGATACCTCTGGCCCATCAGAGCAGGACAAACGGTCTCCTGGGTGCTACCTGAGGGCTCTAAACTTGCTTGGTTATATGTCTTTTTGGAGATTTCAAATTGCACAATGAAAGGAATTTCTTTCCCATGCATCTTAAAAAACAGTGGTAAAGTGTTACCTTGGTAAAACAGTAAAGAGTCATTGTAATCATCTTTTGTGTTTTGTGGTGCAGGTAAACCCGGCTGAGAAAGACAGTGCCTTCACACTGCTTGCTGAAAGTCAAGGCCTCTAGCTGTCTCACTTTTTCTGCCTCTGTACACTGGCAGGTCTACTGAAGGTAGCCATTAAGTACCTAAATAACTGTGTAAGTTTACCGCTAGGTACTAGGACTTCAAAATGATCCAGAAGACAGGTGCTACTATACTTTTCTCAGAAAGCAGTGTTTAGTACCCACCTAGCCATAACACTTTTAGTGCATACCTAGGCATCACACCGTGGACTATAGGTCAGGTACCAGTAGCTCAATAAACTTTATTGCAGATCAGTATTCTTTCTCTAGAACCAGTTATCAAGTTGTTTTAGTCACTCACCTGGCTGCCCCACTGCATTTTAGGGACTTCATTGTACCATCTTTCCACTATCCCTTAAAGTCACAATAGTGTCTGGTTTATAGTAGACACTCAGCTAAAGTTTTTGAAATAAATGAAAAAATCAATTTGGATCATTCTGAATTCCTGCACAATATTTGGGATCATGAGAAGCTGTTAGCAAAATCAAGTAATTTGTTAAGAATCTAAGTTCCAATCTAATATGTCATCAAATCAAAGTATTTACTATTAGTTTCATTAACCTTGTGTAAATACAGGTAGTACAACTCTTCCCTGAAGTGCTGCAAGGATGAAACAAGAAAATGAACTCCAAGTGCTTTTCCCTATACCTAGCACATGGTACATGACAGATGGCAGCAGCTACTATGATGACAGGTGGTACATGACACACAACAAACTAAACATATTTTGCTTTCACTTTGTTATATTGTTCTTAAGTCTCTTGAATTTTTTAAATGGCTACAACAAAAGGAAGTTTAGCAAATTATTGACTATCCATAAAATATCACTGTTTCTTCTGACTTCTGCATGATGGCAGTATACAACTAACACAGACTAGCTCCAAACTAGTGTTTATAAATGAAAACTACCTTACCCACACTTAGGAATTTCTACGCACTTGTATATTTAAGTGGTTAAATTTGAACCACTCAGAATTTTTGCCAGTGTATGACTGATCCATCAGAAAACGACATCTGTTTTAGGGTATGGAGGAAGTGAGGAAGAACTAATCACCTACTGAAAGAACCAGAACTTTCATCAAAAACTAAGCTAACAGAACAGGGTAAAAGGAAAAAGCAGAATAATGAAAATAAACTATGGTTTTAGGGAAGGGAGAGCAAATAACTTACAACTAAATAAAATATGCAAGACACAGGCTCCATTTAAAAAGGCATTATTTTCCTAGAGGAGAGGCAAAGGAAGGACAAGCCACACACTAACAGCTGGATTTACCTTTGCACTTGTGCTTGGGTTTATGAGTTTTTTTGCCTGAAGGAAAAAGACCTAAATCCAAATTATAAGAAAATAATACTTTTAAAGTCTTTAAAAAAAAATACAATTACAAAGCTCTACTTATATTTTATTCTTAGCATTTTTATTTCCCCAAGGAATTCATGAGGTATAGAATCTTTCATAGTATGAAATTTGAAAAAAAATGAAAAAGCATTCATTAACATGTCAGGTTATTATAGCTATTATTGTAAGAAATGTACTTATTTTGAAGCCACACTTTAAAAAAGATGTTTATGAAGACTGTACTTCTTTTAATGGTTAATGTAGAAAATTACCTAACTGCAAATAGTTCTCCTATAGAACAGAAGTTATCACCCAGGAAGAACTAGATCTTCCATCAAATTTAACAGTCATGTAATCATCAACTAAAAATGAGAGTGTTAGAAGCTCTTTGATTTCAATTTTTTAAGTAAAAATCAAATGAAAGCTATGCATTTTTCCTTCAAACACAACAGAGTTATTTCAGGTAATAGGAAGAGCAAAATATGTATATAGTTCGCAAAGGAAAAAATATCCTAACATAAAAAGTTTGGAGAGCCAGGCATGTGTCACACACCTTAATCCCAGCATGCTGGGGGACTGAGGTGGGAGTCCTGCAAGTTTGAGGCTGGCCTGGAATATAGTGAGACTTTATCTCAAAAAACAAAACAAAACACCAAGCCAAAACAAAAAGTTTGCAGGTTTCTTTACACAGAAGTCTGTAGTTTTTTTTTCTTTTAGTCTGTACTTATGCAAATGACACTTCCTAATTCACCAACTTCAATCACAAATCACCTATTAAACAATTCTATAAGTTACATATAATGTTGTTTAATGAGTACTTACTTCTTTATTTAAAAGATATTAGGCATAACTATACATTAAATATATCAAGGATAACAGTTATATATGAATGTAATACATTAATAACAGACTCTTGAATATTTGACTTACTTATGGTAAAGTAGTTATTTGCTTTAGAGATCTACTAAAGGTTTTAAAAAGCAGTTGAAAAATGGCTCTGCTACAGTAAGTGTACATACCAATAACTGACTTTTATTACTCATCACAGAAAGAAAAATACTGAAACATAATCATCAAAGTAAGAGCTGCAATTTTCTTTCTCTTACCTGTCACTTGTGGTACATATGGAACTGATAATCTCTCAATGCTATATCCACTTCCTCCAAGTGACTCTGCAATCTCGTTGGTCAGAAAGTACAAATTTTTGTCATGCTTCTCTAAGGATTTTGGAAGCCTGTCAAGTTGATCAAAACAATAATCATTTAATGTTAGCTCCCATGCAAAAAGAAATGAATTTTTAAAAATTCATTCCAAGGCCAGGGATATAGCTCAGTGGCACAAGCGCCTGCCTGTCAGGTGTAAGATCCTGAGTTTGATTCCTGGTACCAAAAAAAAAAAAAAATTCATTCTGGAGCGAAAGGCTCCATATTCTAAATACAAATTAAACTGAAATTAATAATAGAAAAATTAGTGTTTTAGGTGACTATCTCAGCTCTTTAAAACACCAAGGTATATGGCCCCATATATAAACCATGCTCCTCTGATTCTCCTCCCAGTAATGTTCCAATAGTGAATTCAACTACACCGGCTCTTCTGATACTTGATTAGATTATGAAGATCATTAAATTTCATTTTCAAGCTAATTAAAAATCTCAGAAAAAAAAAGCAGTTGGTCACTGATGGTCAATGCAAATACCACCAGCCAGCTAACTGAGGACAGGAAGCACTCGTCCAGCACGGAGCCTCTGCTGCCCTCTCACAGTGCTCAACGCACCCTGTGCTGACGCCTTCATCAGTAACCTCCCATGAGCGCTCAAAGTCTGAGTCAAGCCCTTACACACGTTTTACTTTACAGAATAAGAAAGAATGCAAAGTACAGCCCATTGATTTTTCTTAACAGTCTTTTCCCATAATTTTATGAATATTGCTATCTATAATTGAAGTCTTCAATAAGCTTTGTATGAGAACATTAAAAACATTATAATTAAGAGATACGTCTCCAAATTCTAAAAAGTAGCATAAATCTTACTTTCATTTTTTTCCCCAAATTGCTTCCATGTATGCATGATTCTACATTTATGTGCAGAAATTTTTATAGCAAGGAAAAAAGTGAGATGAATTAAATGACAAAAACAAAAAGAGATGTCATTTTAAGATACCAAAAAACTATTAGAACAGTAGTTTACTCTTTTATAATTATTGATTGATATTTTTTGTCAGCCCTTCCTTAATAAGTTATGAATTAACATACATGCACTTATCTCTGAAAATATGTTCTGGTAGAAAATAAGGAGCTTCCATAGTTCTAATTTCAATAACCTGAAAAATAGTAAAAAACAAAACAAAATAAAAATAAAAGCTTCACGTTAGATCTTGTGTAAGTTTTTTTAAAACTAAAAAAAAAATCTTTAAACATTCATGTGGAATAACATCATTTTATTTGGGAATTCAAGCTAAGTTTCAAGTTCAGACAGATTATTTTGTTTTCATATTATTCTAAAAATATAGCAGATAAAATCATGACAATCAAATAATAGCTAGAATAAGAAAATGTATTAACACATTTGCTTAAATCTACTCTAAAGAAGTAAGAACATATACTTTCTCAGAAACTATACTTTACAAATCCTTTCAGGAATCACCTGATCACCGGTGCACCCTTCAGGACTGCATACAAGGTCTTTTGCATGGTGAGGCCTGGCTCCTCCACGGACCTATATGACTAGCTTATAGGGGTGCTCTGCCTTTATACTGTCTGTATCTCTAGGGGCAGGCATCAAATAGTCACTCAAATACTCACTTAATGAATGAGTTTTATTTATTAGAATACACAAAAACCTACCTTTTAGTAAGTACTGAGAGATATGCATCCAATTTTATTAAAGGAACAAACGTCTGACAAATGTATTTGAAAGTAACCTTCTTCTGCATGTAAGTTAGGGGTTCCCAAAGACAATATATTATGCATTTAAGAGTTACTACTGCTGAAAACAGGTAAGTACTATTGAAAGTTGGGCAACAATATTTGAGATCTGCCTCAAGTATACTAAGGTAAAATAATAACAGCAACAAGAAAATAGTATAAATTAAGAAAATTTAGATATTAAAATTCATAATGCATCAAAGGAAAAAGAGAAGAAATCACTTAAGATATTATAAAAGAAAACCATTCTATTTAATACTATGAAAGTATTACCTATAGTTTTAGCTGTAGTTTCAATTTAAGATTACCTTAGTAATCTGATACATAATCATCAAAATTAAAAACAATCATCACTAAAAGAAAACTAGCCATTTATATATAAAATTCAAGTTTCAAGACTTTTTAAACACATTACCTTGCTAATATGCTGGCAAAATGCAGGAACAGCGATCATCTGACTTACAAAGTTGAGATATGCTGCAACCAAAGCCATGATTCCACAACGATGGAACATTGGCAAATTATCCTCGTTGATAACTGCGCTGTCCTGTAATTAAACATAAACACATCTGACATCAAGTTCTTACTCTCCATCAACATGTTCTTTATGGCTACACTGGCAAACTGCAGGTAGTTTGGAATGCCAGCAGAAACATCATCTTACCAGAAGGTATTTTTTTTTTAAATGCTAAAACAATAAAGGCTCATTTGTAAGAGTTGAAGTTTTGTAATTAAATATGCCTTTCCTATTCACAGATTCACATAATAGACATAAAAGACAAAATTTCTTTTAGACACATAAAGAAAGCACATGTACTCCAATGAATACTGTCCTTTTATTATGCCAGTTAAACAAATGTTATATATGTTTACTGCTTAATGACTATCTCCCCCACTATATGTAAAGTATGGGTACAGGAGCTATGTTTAACTTTTTCATCTTAGTACAGCCTAGAATAGTGTGTACATGGTCATTGCTCATTTGTTAAAAGAAGGAATATGACACAATCTCAAATACTTTATAACTAGATACCTGTTTAACCAAAATTCATGTTCTTCAATAGAGGCAACTATCTGGTTCACAGAAAGTTTTCTTCAGTGAAACATTATAAGAGCATACCTGTAAAGCAATGGTCAGTCGAATAAGATCAATAACCACTTCTTCATTGGCCAGTTCAATAGTTATAAGAGCAAGAGAAGTATAAAGTAGCTCATAGTTTTTCTGAACATTGTCTTCCTCTTTACAACCCAAATATATGTGCCGATACAGCTGTTGTCCATTCTGAAAAGACCAGAGAAAAGGGAGTGTAAGCAAGGGTCGCCGGGGCTGGTCACCTGTTGGAATGACCCAGTCGGTGGTCGTCCAGGGTGAGCAACGCCCCGGCGTGGGGGCCCGTGTCCCGCGGCTCACAGTGGTCGCGTTTCCTGCCTAACGCCCGTTCTTTTTCCTCTGCTCTGGTTGCAGTCGGCCAGTGTGGAAACCAGACCGGCTGCTGCTTCTGGGACCTGGCACTGAGGGAGCATGCCGCGGTCAACCAGAAAGGAATTTATGATGAGGCAATCAGCAGCTTCTTTAGGAATGTGGATACCAGGCTGTCTTGATTGACATGGAAGAAGGGGTAGTAAATGAAATTCTCCAGGGACCTCTGAGAGACGTACTTGACAGCAAACAGCTCATCACTGATACTTCTGGCTCAGGAAATAACTGGTTGTGGGAAACTCATTTACGGAAAACTAGTCACTTAACAAGTAACCTGTCTGGACTTCCGGGAAGATGGCGACCGGGTAGGCAGCAGAGAAGAAACCTCCCGGAGGACTGCCACCCAGACAATGGAATATAGCAATATGAGGACAGAAAGGAGAGAGGTGTGTACCCTGAACCCAGGAAGGATCTGAAATGGGAACTGAAGCCCTCAGAAAGACCAAGCGGGACCTCTCCTGGAGGAAAGGATCAGAAGGCCACCATGGCACAGTCGGAGGGAGAAAAGACGGAGAAGGAGGAAGCCACTGCTTCAAACACACTCTTGGCCCAAGCCCTTGTCCCGGCACTCGAAGCTTCAGCTTCGGAGACCCACGCTCATGGAAGCCTCCTGACTCGGCCAGGGGAGAGCAGAGTTCTGAGAGCTGGTCCAGGTCTGGAGAGGAGAGGGTGCAGCCAGGAAAAGAGGCAATGGTGGTTAGGAGCTGTTGTCAAATCCAGTGTGAGGATGAGAGGTTGCAACAGCGACCAAAGCAGAGTCCCCACCCTGCAGCAACCTTCCTAATTAGCACCTGGAGGCAAGGTGGAGCCAGAGCAGCCAGTACACATCCCACCACACCCAGCTCTATGCCTGCCTCGAGGCTGTGGCCTCCTGCCTCTCCACTGTATGGGCAGCTGCCAGTGGGGAGCAGTGGGGTGCATCAGCAGCGACATCAGAGCCACAGCAACTCCCAGGGATCCAGCCAAGGAACAAATGGGAACTGGAGCACAACAGCAAGAGAGAGCTGCAGATGGAGGTGGATCACATGGCCCCACGCCCTTCTCACTCCAACATCAAGCAGGAAGCATGAACTGAGTTACTGGGCTTCAGCTCCCACCATGAACTCTCTCTGTGAGCACCTTGAGCCTTGGCCTGCGCAATCACCACCTGTTCCTGACAGCAATGGGACGAATCCACAGGCTTCAGGACTCACCCCAAACTATTAATATGAGCAACAAGAGTGTCTCCATACTGCTTGCATATATGAACTTTGTATGAACCCACAGCATCAAATTAGATGAAAAGCAGCAGTCCGGAGGACTTCAAGATGGCGACCAGGTAGGCAGCAGAGAAAGAACCTCCCGGAGGAATGCCACTCAGACAAAGGAATGTAGGAATATAGCAACATGTGAAGGACAGAAGGGAAAGAGGTGGGTATCCTGAACTCAGGAAGGATCTGAAATGGGAACTGAAACCCTCAAGACTAAGCAAAATCTCCTCTGGAGGAGGGGATCGGAGATCTGCCATGGCGCAGTCGGAGGGAGAGGAGACAGAGAGGGAGGAAGTTGCCGCTCCAAGCACACCCTTGGCCCACACCCTTGTTCTGGCATTCGCAGCTTCAGCTTCAGAGACCCACACTCACGGAAGCCTCCCAACTCAGCCAGGGGAGAGCAGAGTTCCGAGAGCTGGTCCAGGGCCGGAGAGCGGAGGGCGCAACCAGGAAAAGAGGCAATGGTGGTCGGGAACAGTTGTCAAACCCAGTGTGAGGATGAGAAGTTAAGACAGCCACTGAAGCAGAGTCACCACCCTGCAGCAACCTTCCTAATCAGCGCCTGGAGAGAATCAATACAACTAGTACAGAGCCCACCATGCCTGGCTCTGCGTCTGCCTCGAGGCGGTGGCCCCATGCCTCCCTGCTGGGTGAGCAGCTACTGGTGGAGAGCAGTGGGGAACCTCAGCAGTGAGCCTCGGTGGCGCCCACGGATCTGGCCGAGGAGCGGACAGGGGCTCCAGTGCCGCAACTGGAGCGAGATGCAGATGGAGGTGGATTTCGTGGCTCCGTGCCCTTCTCACTCCAACATCAGGCAGGAGGCATGAGCTGGGTTGCCACGACTCAGCGCCCACCCTGAACTCTCTATGGGAGCACGTTGAGTCTCAGCGGCTTGGGCAAGCGCCTCCTGTTCCTGGCAACAATGGGACGAATCCATGGACTTCAGGACTCACCCCGAACTATTAATGTGAGCACCAAGAGGGTCTCCTTACAGCTAGCACATATGAACCTTGCATGAACCCATAGCAACGGATTAGATGAAAAGCAGCAGACTGGGAGTCTGAAAAATAAAAACATACTCCATACAGCAGACCCGAGAAAAATCCTCCAACTCTATTCTAGAACTAATCTTTAGACTCAGTTCATACCCTGAACTAACGCAGTGAGAATGGGCCAGGGAGATTTCAAACCCTTATACCAAGCATCGTAAGTTCGTCCGGTGCCCAGCTGCAAGGGGTGGGGAACAGTAATACTGGAGATCAGGAGGAGGGGGGAGGAGAAGAAAGGGCCTCTGGCATCAAGGCAACGGGACAGAGCCAAACAGGTCACCGAGGGCGCCCTGACGGGGGTGCATGCTCCACTGTGGGCCCTGCGGCTGCTCCGCAGTGGGCCCTGTGGCTGCTCCACAGTGCCCCATGGCTGCTCCACTAAGGGCCCTGCTGAAGGCACCTCATGGACTGGACCTGCCCCCACCCATAGCATGGCGATGGGGTGCAGCCAGACGGTCCGCTGTGAGCATATGTGCTTTTCCACCTCCGACCATGGCAGTTCGTATACACCCATGTGTGTTATAGTATAGTCTGAGGCAGCTATATCTCTTCCCAAGGCAAGAGTCCAGGGATATAGATAAACCCAGGAGTACAGTTATTATCACAGGGAAGATGACTGATTGAGTGGTAGGGCAATGGAGATGAGGGAGGAGAAAAATTGAATGATCAAATGGGCCATCATCTGTGTAACTGAGTAACAAAGGTGAAGGTAACATTATGTAGGACAGCATCCAGAGCTGATTCCCTTCTATGTTTTCTATAATTCTGTATTTCCTCAATCGTTTTTGTATTAACAGAAGTGAAGATAACTTTATATTATACAGCATCCAGTGCTAATTCCCTACTATCTTCTCTATAATTTGGTATTTCCTTTAAAGTTTTTTGTGTTAACTAATGTAAAGGTAACATTATGTAATACAACATACAGTGCTAATTCCCTACTATATTCTGTATAATTTTGTATTTTCGGTATTGTTTATGGCTTATTCTGGTCCATATGTCTCCACTCTTTTGTCTTAAAAAAAAAAAAAAGCAGAAAAAGACAATTTCAATTTTGTTTGAAATGTAATAAAGGCAGACTTCACATGAAATAATCCTCTACAAAGTAGCTATCTTATTTCATACTTAACATGAAAGTAAGAGTAAAGTTGCTAAGAGTCAAACTGTATTTCAATTATTAATATTAACAGATATGCTAGTATACAAAATGGCAGAGTTGAAAATTTTTGGAAATAAAAGCAGAGAGAAATAGTTCCCATGTGCATAATACAAATGTTTTTATTAATAGTTTGAAAAATAAAACAAATTAGGGATTGAAAAAAATAAAATGGATGGCAGAATTCTGGGAGATTTTGCAACACAACCTCGACAATGACATAGCACATTGCTGAGGGGGGGAAAGTTACAGATTTCTTGTTTTGGGAACCATCCTGTACTGTGGGTTAGGAGCTTTCTAGGGTGCAGCATCTGTAGGTGGTGCTGTACTTTGGAAAGCAGTCCCACAGTTAAATCTGAAACCAGTTTATAGAAGAGATTACAGAAATTCTCCAGCAACTGCATAGAGTTTCCCCCTAAGCCAGATCAAAATGTGTTAGTAAAGGACATAGAAGTCTTTCATATCTAAAGCATTCATGGGTATAGGAATGAGAGCCAGCACAAGTAAGAGGGTGTTTCCCATCTCTAGTCACTAGGTAATTAATTAGCTCCACCTGGGCATGGATTTTCAGCCCTAACTGTGAGGCTCACTGGGAAATGATGGTGGTCCCCAAGTCCTGCCCCTCCGAGATGATCTGACTAGCCAGTGGCCAAGCATCAGTGTTTCAATAGTATAACACCTGCAGGTGATTGTAGTGTGTGGCCAGTGTTAAAGGCCAGAAGCCACTCACTGCTGCATACAGGAACTAGCTCCAGGGTTGTTTCTTAGCAGGTTCATGTGAGTGATCACTCGGAGAAACAGGTGGTCATCAACTGCAGACTCTCTGGAGCCAGTGTGTCCACGGCAGTCATGTATTCTGCTCGGCTCTCTAACGTGTGCTCAGCTCCCATCTTGGTAGCGAGGCCTGTGTTCTTCAGGTGTGATCATCACTGACTTCTGGTCAAGTCAAACTGTGCGGTACACTGTTTATGAAGCCTTTCTTTGGCTCCTGATATGAAGCTGTGCTCTTCTCTCCCTACCTGTTTCCATTCATTTTAAGTTGATTATTTTGGCATGTACCTTTCTGAATACAGTTTGTGTTTCTCCCAAATTGCTCTATACTTGGACAGGAAGAAGTCTTACATATTAGGCTCTCTCAAACCCTAATAATACTCTTGAATCCTGTGGTTCTTCTGTTATTAACAAATCTTAAAACCATGCTTACATACATCTGAGGTTAGCTTCAGGTCTCTTAATAAATTCAAATTTATTTTTAAAAATTACCTACTACATACCTACTTTATTAGATACAGATAAAATTTTATAGTATGTAAGCAGAGAACAGGAATTGCGTATGACATAATACCTGTGTAAGCATGCCGAAAGCAGCACCACTTTCAATATCCCAGCTGAAAACAATTCAAATTCTGCCAATAAATAAAAACAACCTGTGGTATAGTCATATCACAAGTACCATTAAAACTACATAATGGATGAAATCTATCAGAATAGAGCTGAATGAAAAAAACAAACATGAAAGAATACGCAGTACATTGATTCTTTCAAACAAAAAAACTGAAAAAACTATTATTTAAGGGTCAGATGGTAATTACTCGTGGAGAAAGGATGGAATTTGTAGGATGCTTTGGGTCAAACTGTTGTTTACTTTAAAATAATTAAAATATTGTTATATATTTTACATTTTATCATAAAATTCTTTGTCCTTTACACTAACATGAGGTCTTTTGCAAAGGGAGAAACTGTATAGTAAGGTGATGGCAGAATCTCACTGGAAACAGCTGTTTTTCCAGCAAGTCTGACTTTCATGGGATGATAAAGGGAAAGATACCTCTCAATGTAAATTGTAAGGGACTGCCCCAGGGGCATATTCTAAACAGATTCACTACCTCACATGTCTCTAAAACACTCTAATGGACCAGTTTTAGGCTAGACAGTAATGTGAGAAACAGCTGCCTGAACACACAATGCAGACCCTGAAAATATACTATGCATGACAAATGCAAGGTACTCTTTCTAGGGGAAATCCAGTGTCCTGTGGCTACAGAACCCTCTATTTAAAGATCTTTGTAGAGATTTCTTTAAGTTGTCAAAGTTTTGTGTGAAAACCAAAAATACTTTGTCCTCTACATTAACATGAGGTCTTTCGCAAAGGGAGAAACTATATAGTAAGGTAAAGGCAGAATCTCACTGGAAGATAAAACAAATAAAATAAAAATTTAATAATGGAAGAAATATTAACAAGTTATTTCTAAAGAAAAAGATCCAACTAAGAATAACTTATACTAATTATAACAAAGGCTTCGCCTGGAGTTAGTTTAAATTACAAAATAGAGGGAGTTTATATTAGAGAACAGTTTAAAGATTTAAAACTCAGTATTATTCTAATCTTACAGCTAAGCCACAGCCTTTCAGACTAGTTGGTTAGAAAATTATGTACAAAGAAATAGCATTTCTATCACTGTCACAGCAGGTAAAATGAAATCCTGTCTCAAGAATTGTTCAAGGTCATCTTATAATGTGAAAAAATTTCCAAATTAGCTGTCAGCTGAATTTTCAAAATGTATTATGTTATTTGTGATTAACAGTTTATATGGAACAACTTCTTTCATGAGCTAGTGTCTTGGTTACTTTTCTCTCATTGTTGAGACAAAATACATAACACCCAGAATTAAGGAAGAAAAGGTTTATCTGGCTCACAGTTTGTTGAGGTTTCAGTCTATACTTGGCTGGTTCCAAGGCAGAGCGGCACATGGCAGAGGGCAACAGTTCATGGGTGGAAGACAGCAAAAAGCAACAAGAACAAAAAGGGAGTGCAGCCTCTTTCACTCCCTTACGTATGCAAACTATCCGCCCCATGGCAGGTGTAGCACTCACACCCACAATCCCTGCATTGGACCATGGATCAACCATAAACTCTAAAAACCCGCCCCATGACTGCATGAGGATTTGGGGGGACATCCAGACACAAACCATAATGGCTATGTAATATAAAAAATGAACAAATAAAAAAGAAACCTCAGAAGAGTTCAGGTCTTTGCGCTATTTCTAGTTTTTAAATGTATAATTTTATTCAAATAATTAGATTAATTAGGAACAAGGGTATCTCCCAAATTACTTTCCAAACGAAAAGTATTTAAACTGTAAAAGTGTTACTTTAAAGTGTAACGATCAATATTAACAGAGACAGCAATGTGAATGGTGGTGAGGGGGGAAAGGAGCAGGCTAGGAAAGGGGCAAATAGGAACACAGCTCAGCTCGGTCTCTGGCCCTGGTTCCTGTGTGTTCACTGTTCAGCTCTACTACAGAGCTTCCTTACCCAGCACTGTGAGCATGGTCAGACAGTTCAGTTAGGACAGGTACCATGGCTACTGTATCTCTCCACATCGTGCTCACCCTCTGAATGACTACTCACTACACAGAAAGCTTCCATCATATACTAAATAACCTTGACCACTATCATCCTGGAAATTTAGCCATCTGCAAAAAACCTGTGGACTTTATATTATCATCATGAAAACATAGCTAGATAACACTTACTATGCATCCTTACAGCCCAAGTACTGTATTACAGTAATGCCAACTAAACAGTTACTACAGTTATTTACTCAGTGTTAACAGCTGTTTTCAAAACGTGAAGCTCTCTATAAAAGAGAGCTTTAATGCCATTAAAAGTGAGATCTCTATATGTGTTTTGTGTATAAAGAAGAACAGAGCAGGAATTATTGGAAGACATTTCACTCAAAAGAAGAAAATGTAGAACTACTATAGCAGCACAAGAACCTGATGTTTACACACAGGCTGGAGGGGATACCACCAGGACTGCTGTGGTAATATAACAGAAACTCAAACTGACAGCATGAAGTCTTTCATCTCTGAATTCTGTGCCTTCATTTTAAGGTCACAAAGCAACACAATACAAAACCATTTAACAATTCAAATGACCAGTTTACATAATGCGTTTGATTTTTAGAAAATGTCCTTACCTTTTTCATGAAACTTGTGTCTTGCCTAGAAATTTTTTCTCTTTTTATCTTTAGGTCAGCCACATCTGGTATTATTCTAGGGACAATCAATCAATCAATATATATATATATATATATATATATATTTTTTTTTTTTTTAATGAACACTACAGTTGGTTACAATATTATATCTTACATAGAAAATTACATTTAAACTCCTAAGTTTGAACTATTTAAAACCCATGTCAATGAGTATTTTAAATGTCTATACAACAGAATTGAACTACCAAGTTTAATTAAGAATTGCATAACTTTAACTCCTAATGCCATTCTAAGCTTAAAGCAAAACTAAAACAAAATCAAAATAAAATCCATG
The DNA here is from genome assembly GCA_004027595.1 of Dinomys branickii. Classification (NCBI taxonomy): domain Eukaryota; kingdom Metazoa; phylum Chordata; class Mammalia; order Rodentia; family Dinomyidae; genus Dinomys; species Dinomys branickii. The sequence goes on along the minus strand of PVLD010013092.1, from coordinate 38,847 downwards.
TAACTAGTGGTTACTAGTAGATCTCCAAAGGGTATATTAAATGACATCTACACATTTTTTTATTTCAAAATATATTAATAAATTTAGCCAGGCATGGTGGCACAGATCTATAATGCCAGCACTGGGGAAGCAAAAGTAGGAGAACTGCTGAGGGTTCAAGGCCAGCCTAGGGTAGATAGTGAGTTTGAGGCCATTCTGGACCATACAGTGAGTCTCTTGTCTCAAAAAAACAAAAAAATGAATAGAATATATGAATAAACTGTCTCAACATCACTTAAACTGAAAATCTTACATAGAGAAAAACCAAAACACTAAAACACACTAATTTAGAAAAATAAAACATTATCATTAAGCACATTTCAACATGACACACTACCTGATCCCTCGAAGCTTTGCCCTATTGTCATGGCGATCCATGAGATTATGCATTACTTCTAAGACTAACTGCCTCAGTTCATAATCTTCCATGAGAGATGGTGATAACAAAGGATCCAGAAAAGATCCTGGCAGTGCAGTAACAATCGTCTTGGCTTTGTATCCAGAGGTGACCTGATTATAGGGATGAAAATAAATGAACAGCCTGTCATGAATTCTTCTTCAGTAAAACTGCTGAATTATTTAAGACCATACAGAAAATATAGACATAATCCTCAAAGAAAGATACAAAGAAAATTTGTTGGGTGAAGAAGGATTTTAATGAATTCACATAAGCATTCATAAGAATGATATTAGTAACACATTTACTATGTCCTAGGCCCAATCCTAAGCTCTCTATATATGCTAACTGTCCTCACTGTATCTTTGCGAGGTAGGCACCAACATATTCCTATTTTATAAAAGGAAAATGAGGATCAGTCAGTTTAAGAATATATAGGAGTTAAGTAGTCAGCATGAAAGAGATATAAGATTAGGTAGCAAAGAGCAAAGACAAGACCTGCAATTTTTAAATTTAAATTTGCCAATTATTATTTTGTTTTAAATTAAGCAGTTGGTTAAAAGCAATAGGTTTTCATTTTGGAAAGCTACACTTAATTAATTGATTTGACATTTGAGAGGCATTACTATCTCCTAAATTTAAAAAATTTTAAAGAGAATATACTTTAAGTGCTAATAAACATTTTAAAACCATATCATATAGATATCAAACTGTTTGTTTTTTCTTTTTTTGTACTGGAAATCAAACTCATGACCAAGTGCTTGCCAGCCAGGTAGGCACTTATATCCTGGTAGGAGCTACATCCTGGCCCACTAAACTATATATCCTGGCTCAAATTGTTGACTGTAGTATAGTTAAGATGAAAAACATGACAACGTAAAAGAATTTATTTAATATAAATGAATACTGAGTCAAATGTAATGTCAGGGGGGTAATTTAGAACTATTTTCAAGATTATAAGCCTATATCAATCATTTAACACTTTTATTTAGACCTTATTATAGGATGGAGGTGACTATTAGGAGGAAAATCAGTAGGACAACTATCTTCCTGCTGAGGAAACTAAAACTACACCCAACTTTATCCCACATACCTAAATTTGAAAGCCAAATTTCAAACATTTTTGTAAGAAAACAAACGTGAGTGTATCAAAGTAGGCAAGAAATTCCAAAGACACAAAAAGAAACAAAATATACAGGAAAGAACTGATGAGTCATTCAAAACTTCTACATGACAAGCACCACAAAAAAATGAAGGTATTTGTGTACTTATACTTCAATATGAGATATTTTATCTAAACAATGAGACTATAAATATTAAATATTTCTAGATTAAGGTATTGATTTGTAAAGGATACATATTTCTGCTCTGTCCTTGGCATTATGCTAAGTGCAGTTGACTCAAAAATGAATACAACTAATAAAAAAAAAAACAGAGGATCTCTTATTTTGGGTGCCACCTACTGCTCCTCTAAATTTAAAATGATAACTTTTCATTTTTATGAATTATTTTCCAAACAAACAGTCATTATTTGGACAGCATGTAAAAGACATAGCGTAATACACAAAAAAGAACTTTGGACTTACAAGTCCAAGTTCCATCCTTATTTCAGTGACCTTGTGGAGTTCCTCAACCCTTTTACTCAAAGTCTCTGACCCTGCCAGATAGTCTCATCTCTAAAATGCCAAGAGTTTCTGCCCTCTGTATGTTTCATCATAATGAAGACCAGATAAAACTACTGAAGTGAGAAATAAGCAGCAAAAAGCCTAGGATAAGTAAAGAAGTCTACAAATCACAGAAATAACTATGTAGTTACACATTCTTAAATAAAAAAGCTCACAGTGTGAAGCGATTCCTTTAATCTTTTTAATAATTTAAGGTTTTAATAACTTCAGGTTAAGTGTGTCCTTCACCTGTATTAAGTGCCTTACCATAAGCAAAGATCTCAGCAACATTATCTGAATCCGCCTGGTTCCCAAATCCCTAAAATATATAAAATGCTGCTATTATTAATAGCAATTAACATTTATATTACTTCATTTACTTATAGTACTTTTTACTGGTTCTAACACTTCACTCTTTTTTTATTTTAAAAATAAAAGAAGAAAAATATTAGCAAAAAGACACAAAGTAGCACAAGAACAGTACAAAAACTGAATTACAGATAAGGTGACAGGAGATTAACAATGGTTGTTGTATTACACATTGATAACTTCAAAGCGTATGCTCAGGACAATGCAAATAGACATACAAGATCGATTAAGCAACTAATCATTGATTGTTCCTTACATCAAAGTGACATGAGACAACAGTGCAACCATGTTAGCCATCCCGCATATATATACATACTTACATAGCTATCCCTTTCTTCCTTTTCTCCTTCCCGTCATCCCGATTGCTCTTTCCTTTTGAGCAGGGTCCCTTCATACCTCCCAATTTATATTCCCACCTTCGGGTTCTTACACTAATGATACAATATGCTGTTTGCACACGCACATCTGATTTACCTCACTTATGAGTATGGTCTTTAATTGTAACACTTCACTCTTAATGGCTGTATAGATTTTATTTTTGTGACAGCTGAAGCCATGGCTCACTTTATACATTAAATTTCACATGAATTAAAAGTTATGTTAAAAGAAATCTAGTTTAAACAAATTCAAATGATTGCTGTTTCAAGGAAACATTTATATATGTCATGCCATGAAAGTTAAATCCTATGAATCCACAATTATGCAAGCGAAATTACTATTGAAATATTACACATTACATCATTAACTATGTACAATTATATGCCAACCAATTTTTTTTTAAAGTTTAAGGAGACAGAAATGCTAACTACTCCAATTTGATCATTACGTATTGTATGCATACATATTGTATGCAACATACATACACAGTATACCCTAAATATGTATATTTAAAATCATTTGCAAAATAAAATTATGTGATTTGTATTTCTTTGACCATTAATCAACAATCTATTTCTTAATTTTCTTATAATCATTTCTCTTACATGTCTATAGATATATGATAAAGAGCTACTATATTCATATGCTATATTTATAGTAAATATTTTCTCCAACTTATGGTGTTTTCATAATTATTTTAATTGTACATATTTATTGGGTACAGTGTGATGACAACATATGCATACAATTCTGTGTAATGATCAAATCAAGGTAATTAGTACTTGCACCTCCTTAAATAATTTTCTACAGTTTTCATTAACACCTAACAATGATACATATTTAGTGAAGTATAGTGTGATCATTTTACTATTAAGTTAGAAAAACAAAAATATTCACAAACTAAAGTTTAAGTGTATTATCAAATTAATTTTTTAAAAGTAGGAACAGAAAGCTGATTTTTTAAATCAGTTTCAGTTGTACAATTCTAGGAATGAGTCAACATTTGACATGTTGACGTTAATTTAATAAAATGTTTACAGGACACTTGGAGTTTTATCCTGTTTAACCAACCATATACACAATGCCAAAGCTAAAAAATGTTCACTAGGTCAATAAAGATTCAGTCTAGTACTATGACAGGAATACTACTTTCATGTGACTTTTACTGCTAAGATTCTAAAAACACTAACATTTTCTAGTTTTAAAGTGAAATTAACCCAAGATTAAGTCCAAATTTACAGTTTAACAACATACCCTAATTGACTGATATCCAAAGCATGAGTAGATGTTCCAAAAACAGGTACTTTCCCCATGATGAACATCATGATTTCTGACCTCTGATAGTCTGGTAGATTGCTTCCAAAAAATCCTATAAAATAGCAGGATAAATTTTACAAATTTTCCAAACAGCACAAAATAATATTGTTAACAAAAACTTTCAGGATGTGGTAAAAGAATATAAACTATTATAACATTAAGCTTTATTTTATCTTTCTAAAATTATATATAAGGTATGTTTAATGACTAATATTTAGATAAAATAATATCTGAAAGTCTCTTACATGTAAAGTAGTAGATAAATCATCACGTTGAGTTGATCAGAGTTTTAGGAAAAGGGAAAAAAACTTTCGTAAGTATTTCTGGTGAAAGTCTTATTCATAAATTTTGAATCTAAAATTATTGTTCTGGTAAGGAAATCAGTAAAAAGGCCACATTTTGTCAGAAATCAACAATTGGGTGACTACTCTGAGTTCTTAGTATTATCCAAAAATTTTAGGAGGTCATTATAATGAGCCAAGTTTACAATTCAGACCTGTGAAATAATTCTACATACATAATTCACCAGATGTAAAAAAAAAAAAAAGCAAAAACAAACATTTAACTTATTTACAATTTTTCTCATGTACTCTTAGGTTTTGAGATATTTTAAACCTATCTACTGCAGCTTTTGATAGTTTACTTCCTGGTTGTAAAATATTTGCAAATTTATGACTTACTTACACTTTAAACTTTCTCATTTCTCTTTAGGCCAGATATCAAATTGTGGCTGTTTCTGTTCCTCTTAAAAATTTCAACAAAACTTACAAAAATCTTCTGAATCTTTAATATTTACGGCTATGCTAGCTTTTCAATTTAACTCCTCAGCTTCTACTGTTGCACCTAATAATTAATTTACTCAAAACCAAATTCTCTATTCATCATTACAATTGGGCTTAAAGATAAAAGACGTCTCAAACCCACATATTGTAGCAATCAAAACTCTCATCATCTTAACTTTATCCGTTTAAAGTATATTATTCTAACATTAAGGAGTACATATTTGAGGTTAGGAGCTATTCAAGTCAGTCATCGCCACTAAAACATAAAGTAGCCCACACTTCTGCTTACTACAGTGCTCAACACGAGACTGACCAACTACAGCGTTACCTAAAGCTTTGACAAGCTCCACTATACTTCCCTGTATTCAGTAACACTCTGTCATTGCTTTATGGCGTACTTTATGCCTTTCAAAAGAGTGGAATAGTTTCATCTAATCTTTGGGCATATTAGAAATGCGTGTAGAGCTTTTAAAGTGCTGGTGTTCAGACTCACCAAAGTAAGTAAGCTAGAATATCGGGGGAATATCCAAGCATGAGTATATTTTTAAGATCCTGAGGTGATTTCAATGGACAGCAAAGGTTAAGAACCAGTGCTCTGAAGAAAAATACCATTTTTTTTCTCTCCAAAGTACATGGTCAACAGGGCACACGATCATATTAATTAGATATTTAAAAATTCACATAACTGAAAATAATTACAGTAGGAACTATTTCATGCTTTGCAATTTTTGTTTTAAATTAAAGTTGGGTGGGAAGTCTCCAACTTGATGTCTTTTGGATAGTCTTGAAAATCTTTTCTTCTCTATGTACAACTCTTTTACGTTTAGGCTGCTGAACAAAAATGCTCATGGGCATAAAAGAAAGCACAGTAGGGAGATATGTACTAGATCAGGCTTAAAACTTAAAAGGCAAAAGCTACAACAGTCCTTTGCATGGCTCACCATATGCATATCCATACGACTCAACAACTAGCTACTATTGAGAAATTCTAAAAAAAAAAATGAAGGATTTCAAAGGTACAATTTTTAAAAAGGTATTTTATTCACTGTGCCATACTTTTCTTTCATCTTTTAATTTTCACATTAGCATGTTATTCTGAATGTTACATCATAGAAATACTGGTTGAGTATGCCACATATGTTACATAGTGAAACAGTAATACTCAACTAATTAGAAATCACTAAAGCAATTTAAACTAACTCTGTGAAAATAAAATTTGTTGATCGGATCTGACTTTAGACTATCACAAAAATTCCAAAATAATCCAAATAAAGGTAAGAATCACCATAGAAGCTAGTTTTACTATACACTGAAACTAATTGTTTTAAGAAATAACTAAAATGTCTCAGCTTCATTGAGAATCCATGGTAAGGTTGGAGTTTACCAAGTGTTTGCCCTAAGACACCCCTGGGCCCCTCTCCTCAGGAGGACAACCGCTGTGTGCAACAAAGACTATAATGAGGTACCCACAGCAAGCAGATTAAGTACTTCCACAAGGTAACAACCATGAACTTCAATCACAAAGTTCTCCGCAAAGGACCTGGTAAGCTGGTATGTGCATATGTTCAATAAAATTATTGAATGCAGATGTACAATATGTGTGTGGATATCCATAAAGCTTTAGAAATAAGATGACAAGAAAAAATTGGCATTAATTGAACTAGTATAAAAAAGTAGACCACAAGTGGAAAATTACCCAGACAGAAGGGGAATTACCCAGATAAAAGGGTACCCCCACTGAGATCCAGAATAAATTTATTATTCAAGGAAACTATTGTATTAGAAACTACTAAAGTCTAGGAATATATTCTGACACTGAAAGTATTAGAGCAGTCATGTAGTTACATTTTAAAGAAAACTGCAAGAAGAGGGTGAGAGTGGAGAAATAGCTTGTATGCTTTAAATTGTATGTATTTATATATATGTGTATTTATTCATTTATTTTTTGTTTTTTGAGACAGGGTCTCCCTTTGTACTTTAGGCTGGCCTTGAACTCACTATGTAGCCCAGGCTGGCCTCAAACTCACGCTAATCCTCCTGCCTTAGCTTCTTGAACGCTGGGTTTACTAGCGTGAACCACTACCTTAGCCTTTAAATTGTATTTGTATAATCAGATATAAACAGCTTTTAAAATTTTCTATTTATTCTATTCTTATTCTACTTGTACTGGAGATTGAACCCAATGCCTTCATACTGAGCTTCATCCCAGTCCTTTTAAAATTTTTTCTTGAAACAGGGTTTTGCCAAGTCAATGAATTGCCCAGGCCTGGTTCAAACATGTAATCCTCCAGCCTCGGTCCCCCAAAATGCTGAGAGCACAGGTATGCACCACTAGGCCTGGCCCCATGACTATTTTTTAAAAGGAAGCTCTTCTATTCACCCCATGTACTTGGACCACTGGAGTAAGAGGTAGTAGGGGTGAGGGAGAAAAAAATGACAGTACAGCCCAAAAATCTGCCTCAGCATTTTGGTCTCTAACACCATTCACAGGAAACACAGATCCTTGAAGAAATAACTGATTCCATATAGGGGCAGCAAATGGAAAATTTGCCTGAAACAGTTTACGCAAGTAACACAGCAATAAAAAGGGGGTGGGGTGGATGTTATATAAATAAAGAAGGCACTTAAAAGAGTTCCTATTGGCCAAATATGGAAAAATTTAAGCACCAAAATAATTAAGTGCACTGTTTGCTGGTAGTTGAGGAAGGAGTGAAGTTTCAAAACCATCATTTTGTAGACATCAGGATAAAGAATGGTTTAAACAAGAATTATGACTGGATGCAAAATCTGCAGGGAAGTTTGGCTGCAGAGCAGAATATTTAAATGGAGTAAGTGGGCATTAAATGGAGTAAGTGAGCGTTACTTAGACATGATTATTTGCAATGGGAAAAACCAAAATTGGATAACGGCCATAAAAGAACACCACCTTGACAGTGTGATTAAAACTAACACCAGCAATGAGGAACAATGTTTACCATATACCGCTGTATGTGCTGCTCTGGGAAGAGCATGCCACCTTTGTGGCATTCCAGCCAGAAATACCTAAGTTGAATGTAATTAGGAGGAAACACCAGACAAAGCCAAATGGTAAAGTTTCCTTAATGAAAATTATAAAACAAGAGCTGGACTTTCCTCTTAAGAAATGCCCATGTCATTAAGGAAATGCTCTAGAGTAATGGAACTAAAGTACTGCAGCTACATGCGATATATGATCCTAGAAAGGATCCTAGTTTCAAAGGAAAAAATGTTGCAGAGGATACTACTGAGCAGTCAACAAAACTGAGATGTGGAAGGCTAATTGAAGTACAGTAACAACGAATGTTGTTTTACTCATTTTGATAACTTTACTCCACCTATGTAAAAAATATATTTATTCTGTGGAAAAATACAGTGAAGATTCCAGTGATACTGGGCCATAATGCATGCAACTTATTATGTCCAGCGGCTCAGGAAAAGTATACATTTAGTTTGCACACACAGGAGGAGGAGGACGGAGAACAAATGCAGAAGTAAATGGCATAAAATGTTAAAAACAGATACACCTGGGCAAAGGACAGACGGCATCTATTGTCCTATTCTTCTGCTTTCTTTTTCCAAATATCCAGTTTTTAGAAGTCTCACAAATCACTTACCTTTGATAAATGTACTACATATCAAGCACATTATGGGAGCACTCTATAAACTCACTATTGTACATGATAACTTTGAAAAGTGAAACATACTTACCTATCGTTTGGATGATAGCATTCTGCACAATCTTCTCATCATTGTCTTTGGGACCTGTGTTTACACTGACACTGCTCGTAGATCCCACAGGCAAGTCATCTGCTTCAAATTCAACACTCAGACGCAAATGTTTTAGGAGGGTATTGAAGACTTCTAGCACAGTAGGTCCTGTGAAGAATGATCTATGTGAGCAGACATATTGCCAAGTAATGTGTATACTCAAAAGTAATTTGCAGATTTCAACACATTTTTTACTTATTTTCTAAATATTCAAAAATATATAATTTATGAACTTTATTTTAATGTGAATAAACAAGAAAGTCTCCTAGTTATGCCAACAATCACCCAGTGGGCATCTATGAGCAACCTGCTCTTTCAGTGTCTGGTACAATCCATCCAAAATGTGTACATGCCAATAAGGATCATCCAAGACTTCCTATCTATGTCCACTCTAAATAATATGTACTGTGACAATATTTAGTTTAGACTGATGGATCAGTATCCATAAAATTATAATATAGTTCTCTGTAGTATAGGTTTATTTTGCATCTCCTGAGATTAAATGAAGAATTTCTTTCAATTATGAGACAGCAAACTAATCAATTTACAAATTCAGGTAAATTGACTTGTTTCCTGCTTTTTGTTCAATGAGCAGCTCACACAATGAGCAGCTCATACTATTACCATAGTATCACATTTATTGCCACATTTATATATCTTAATTAGGGCTCTCATTTCTGCCTGCTGGTCTCAAACACAAGCTTCTGCACACAGGTAGCTATGGAGAACACATCTTCCAATAAACTGAGCCCCACAGATAGTATCCCGTTATACATCAACATTATCAGTGTTTTATTTCATATTTCAAATTAAGTAACTAGTCAACCCAATAACTTGCTTTCATATTTTTAAAGTCAGTTGTAAAGTAAGTAATGGAAGGTCAGTATCTAAAGCCCACCCTTACATTGGAAGAATATTAGAATATTCCTCCTGGGGAGGCCAGGTCCCTGAAAAGGGTAAGAGTCTGTCCATGTCATCTGCAGCTGGGTCTCTGTCCACTACACAGCAAGGCTTCCGCCAGCCTTGATGCCAGCCAGCTATCTTCCCTTAGGGCAGGCTTGTTCCAGATGAACCCTTCCCTGCTGGAGGACTTCAGCACCTCACTGAGGAGGTGCACCTTCCGGACAGTCCATGCAGCTAGCTGAGGAACAAGGAGTCCCACACCAGCACCTTTAACCCAAAAAGCATACATGAAATGGAATCATTCAGGTCCTACCAGAGTACAAGAATGTCACCCAATGCCCCCAGAAATGGGGATAATTAGCCCTGAAGCAAAGGGCACTCTACATTTATGCTAGAAGAGTTTGAAGACCAGCTTCAAAAAAACTAATCCACAAGTAATTTAATTGCTCATCAGAACAAACACCAACACACTTCAAATATTATCTTGCATTCAACAGTAGAAGAACATTTCAATGTCCTACATTCAATCAAAGTTTACTAGACTTCTAAGAAACAGAAAACAGTGACACAATCAGTGGGAAAGTCAGTCAACAGAATAAGACCTCAAAATAAAAAAGATGAGAGTTATCAAAAACATGGATGCTGGTATTATAAGTGTGCCTGACATGCTAAAAGATTTAAAAGAAATATGAGTAACGAGGAGAGACAAGCAAACAGGGGTAATATCTGAAAATAAGACTCCACTAAATGGTGCTTAGCCAGACAGTCCAGTGGAGAAGAACCATGATATAATCCAAAACACAAGAGTGAGAAGGAAGAAAGGTATACTACTTAAAGAAATAGAGGTTGAAGATTTGCCAGAATTGATAAAAACCAGATCCAGGAAGCTCAGCAAGCCCCAACCAGCACAATAGGCAGTGAAGGGGGAAGATCACACCAATGTGCACTATCACAAAACTGCTAGATGCCTGCAATGAGGAGAAAAGGTTTGGGAGCCACCAAAGGATGAGGGACAGTACACTACGGGGGAATAAAGATAAGGATTTCCTCAAACTTCTTGCCAGAAATGATGCAAATCTTACGACAATCAAATAGAATCTCTTCTATGCTAGGAGGAAAAAGAACAAGAAAAGCTGTTCGCCTAAAATTCTCTATCCAGCGTGAAAGTAAAAGCTCCCAGGTGAGCAGAAGCCGAAGAAATTTCTCTGCCGCAGACTTTCACTATTAGAAACATTCTTGTTCATGAAGCTCTTCTGAAAGGGGGAACCCAGATACAACCTGAACCTGGTTAAGACATGAAAACTGCCATATCTGCTAAGTACGTAGGCCAACATGTGACATTTTTTCTTATTTTCAATTTCCGTAAAAGATAACTGTGTAAGGCAAAATAATAATGTATCATAGCATTTATGATATTTGTAAATATAAAATTAAAACAATGGTATAAAGGGAAAAAATTAGAGTATTTCATTTGCTAATAGTTTTTCATTTTGATTTTGCAACAAAGAAACCACAACAGATTCTCCCAGCTTCTCTATTTCTACTGTAGACACTTGTAGTTCTAATCCCAAGTAGATGAAATACAATGTCTGATCTGCCTCTTCACCTTAATTACCTCTACAACTGTCACTATCAAGGCCCACTAACTCCACACTCTCATTCCTGTGCTGACATTCAAGGGTAAGGTCTTCCCTTCCTGTCAGCAGTGACAGGAGTTTATTTCTCATGAGTCAACTGCAGAACTTGTATAATCTGGTTGTCATTTATCTTTAATGCCATTTCTGACTTCTTCCTAATTTACGCCACACATTCTAGAAAAATGGTCCACACAATACTTGCTCATGCTAATCTACTTCCCCTCTCTTTTATAATCACTCTTCTTTCTTGTATGTGAGTGAATCTGCTTTGTATTAAAAAACAAAGTAAAGTCTAGTTGCAAGTAAACTACAAGTTGAGTATCAGTTGCAAACTGGTTGGGACCAGAAGTACTTTGCATTTCACAATAGCTGTGTGTGTGTGTGTGTGTGTGTGTGTGTGTGTGTGTGTGCGCGCGCACACGCGTAAAATCAGATATCTAAGGGATACAAACCAAGTCTAAACACAAAATTCCTTTGTGTTTTAACATAATTTTACATATTTATATTATATAAAGTACCTACAGGTACTTTTATATATTTTTAGTGGCCCTACATTTTAATCATGGGATCTACCATTCATGGTCCCATGTTTCAGATTATGCAGCATTCTAAATTTTGGGGTTAATACGTTCAATCTGGATCACTTTTTTACATGTATTCTCCCAATATTAAATACATAAGTGATATCCAAAAGATCTTCATTAGAAGAAAAAAAGGGAGAAATTTAGAAATGTTTTACGAGTACTAAATATCTGAGAATAATCACATGAGCCAAGAATTACAAGACAAATCACAGTACATTTGAAAGTGCATAGAAATAGCTTTAAACATTATTTCATAAACTGCTACACTAATAGAAAATACATCTGAAGTAGACTAATGCAACTTTTTACTATTTTACCAGCACTCACCTATGGAACCTTTAGCAGCAATGGCGACAGCCTCTAACAGAACCTGAATAATACCTGCTCGAACTCGTGGAGAATCTTTCTTACGTGCATCAAGGTGTCCTAGAATCTCCTGGATCACATGGTGAGAATATTGAGCCTAAAGGAAAGAAAACAGTACAAAGCTATATGAACAAGTACATGTATCCTAGAATAATTCATAAGATGGAAATCCAGGTTCAATGTGTAACACTCAGGACTGGTACTTATGAGGTAAGTAAGATGTAGCTGTTTAAAACCATTCTTTGGAAGAATAAGCAGGATACTGGGAAACATATGATACTCAGAGAAAAAGCAAGTTGCAAGATACCATCATGTTTTTCTCTTTCTGTTTCAAGGTGCGGGGAAGCTGCAGGGTTGAGCTGTACTACGCAGGCGCCCCACCACCTAGCTACACTCCTGGCCCCTCAAGTGGTTTTTAAAAGGTAAATAAGACTAGAACTATGTGTGTCTAAATATTAACACTGGTTACTTTTTTTTTTTGCTTTTTTTGGGGTTTTTTTGGTGACAGGGCCTCACTATGTAGCCCAGGCTGTCCTCAAACTTGTAGTGATCCTTCTGCCTCAGCCTCCTGAGTGCTGAAATTACCACTGGTCACTTCTGAGAGAGAGCAAGACTTAAAAATTCTTATTCCGATATTTCTCTGTAATTACACAAACATCATTTATTTACTCTTATAACTTCACAGCAAATCAAAAGATCATTTAAAAAACAGAGTATGACATTTATAGGACTTCTGCTTTACCCAAACTAGATATATGCTGTTGATTATAGATATATAACAATGCTAAACTGGGCAGACCTCACATAATCAATAGCCACTATCCAAAGGAAAATCTGCTCAGTACATAATGAACAAAATTTAAATCAAGTGATTCACAATTTACAAAGACAATTTTATCACATACAGATGAATGTGATCAATTATGGTGAATGATATTGGGAACTAAAATTTAAAAAAAAACTGTCAGAAAAATGTTTAACTTTGATGAACATTTTTTTCAGTAACAAGGCTTTTTTTATTTTTTAAACCTACACCTTTCTGTGAGCTAGTTAACCTTTCTCTCCTTTGGAATAGGTGGTTTTATATTAAGAAGCTGTGCCCTATAAAGACTACTTTGCTCAAAAGTAAGAAATTTCCTTCCACTTCTATTGATGTAAGAGATTTCATGTACAGGTATTTCTGGCATTTCTGTCATAACATATGCTTTCATAATAACCCAAAGCAAATACTAAGTCTGTATTTTCATCTTTAACTTGCTTTACTTAAAGTTATGTTAAAATAGAGAAATTTTAGACATAGTAACCTGAAACTGCATTTCTTGCGCAGGAAGCTGCATGTTCTCACATGTGAACCTTACACAATTAAAGTCTGCCTTACCAGGAAAGTAGTTGCTTGATTTTATTGTTCAATAAGAGAGTTCAAAGTGCATGGAGTCAGTATTAAAAACTATATAAACTAAGGCGATCCTACACAAACCGGGGCATATGATCACTTTGCTCATAAGGAATGAGTCATTATCATGTCTATGAAACAAGAAATAGAATGAATGGAACAAAACTGGAGAGATGTTATACTTCGTATTCTATGTTTATAAAGTCAGATTTATCAACAGTCCTTTGTCTATGGTAAAGTCACTGTAACATAAACTTTAAGGCAATATTAGTAAGATTAATAGCTTGAATTAAGAAGCAACATCGTACAGCAGCTACGTATTATAAAGCCTGAAGTTAGATTTGCTCAGGTTCTAGTTCTGGCTCCTTTGCTCAACAGCCGAACAGCTCACAGCTTAAAAGATAGTTACTTAATATCTCAGCACCTGAAGATCCCTCACCTACGTTATTTATTCAAACAGTAACAACAGTTTTACCATGGGATTTTTGAGATGATTCATCTGTACAAAGCACCAAAATTCTATTACATTAAAAGTATCCCATAAATTCTAGATATTGATACTTTTCAATTGGTGACTCTTGGACTAATATATTACTGTAATACTAAACATAACAATAATGATGACAAAAGACTTCTCATTTATAAGTAAACAGATGCCAGGCATTCTTCTGACCACTTTTTTATGGATTACTCACATGTATATAAAAAGCACTAGGAAAAAGGTTCAACTCAATTATTCTGTGCAATTCGCAGTACAGGTAAGGCAGATTTTAGTAACTTTTTCAAGGCTATGCAGAAACTCCAAGGAAGGGCTAAGAAGTGAATCCTAGCCAGATCGCAGAGCTCTGCTCTTAATCATACGTTATTACCTTCAACAAATCAATTCAGAAAAAAAAATAAGACATTTTCCCTTTACCACAAATGCCCTACTGTACTTGGAACTAGTCTACACAATCCATTAAGGATACAAATCATGTCCATGTCTGGCTTGTTTCAAGAGAGACTGAATTAGTACCTAATAACGGAGACCTACATTAATGTTATGACTCAGGTACTTGGCATCTGTATATAAAGGACATTGTGAATAATTCAATCTATCAGAAGTTTTAATTGTACCAGGGTAGTCTTTTGGTGCATATTATCACTTAATTAGTGATCAGTGGACTTTATACAATATATGATGTAAGTAAACTTCTTTCTAAAGCAAAGTTGTAAACCAGAGGTACCTTAGTGAACACTAAATGAAAAAATTACTGATTTTTAAGTTTTTCAACTTTGTAATTTACTATTTATTAACTTATTTTTTGTAAAAAGATGATTTTTTTTCCAGTTCCAGGGTTGAACCCAAGGCCACGCAAATGACAGGCAAATGCTCTACCACTGAGCTAGATACCCTGCCCTTATGATTTTGAGACAAAGACTCAGTAAATTACCTAGGCTGACCTCAGATTTGCAGTCCTCCTTCTCAGCCTCCTGAGTAGCTGGGACACAGATGTGTGTCACTGTACCCCACTGGTAAAGAACAATTTTATCTAATAACTAAATCTTAATAAAGGAGGGTGAATGATGAAAAAGGCTAAAAAAGACCAGAAGCAAAAGCTTAGATTATGTCCATAGATTGTAAGACCTACTTCTTGCCCACTATATTAGTATTAAATTGAAAAAAAAAAGATCTTTCCCTAGCTAAACCAGCTTTATAATAATTATTATTTATTAAAAATCTACTGTATGACACATGTGTGCTATCAACCTTATCTTAATGGTTAACTTAAACCATAAACTTTGGAATAAAATGATCAGAATTTTCAAGTTGAGACTTTACTTTTGACCCGTGTGTCCATCACTAATTTAGTTACTCTTTAAAGGCTAATTTTATGACCTATAAAATGGGAATAACAAAACCCAATTTCCAGGGTAAGGAGAATTACATCAGACGAAACATGTAAGATTATTAGCACAGTCATGGGGCACAATCAGCTCTTGATAAATGGGAGGATCTAAGTGAATTTGTAAACAAATTGTTTACTGCACATATTAAAAATTTTCCAGAGATGAGGAAAATGGAGCTCAGAGAACTTACATAAATCAAGTTTACACAACTAGTAAACAGCACATCTAGGGTGCAATTGCCAATATGATTTAAATTAGTATGTTCTTCTGTGAACTTTATCTCCTTTAAAGCAGTGACGACTTTTTAAGGAATTAAAAATCAGAATGGTGTTGAAAAGAACTGAAATGCCTCTTGACTTAAGAGCTAATCAGGTTTGCTCATGTTTTGACAGGGCCTGTGGAGGGCTGGGGGGTGGCCCTCTGCCGCAGCTAAGTGTTTCATTATAAAGGTTCTATAAAGACTAAAGAGTGAATACAGGTATTACCCCATAGTGAATGTTGGTTAATATTAGGCACTGTATGCTGCCACAGTAAATATGAATTCCAAAATTAGTCTATCAGTGTAAACACATAACAGATGTATTAAGTAGACATACAATAAAGAACATCACCATTATTTAGTTGTTTGTATTAGGTATTTTTCATTTGACAAATAAGAAAATTATGGGTAATACAAACAAATGAGACGAAACAGCTAAATTAAAAGCAAGATTTATAACCTATAGTTTTTTTATGTCTCTGATGTGTTCTATACAGAACCAAAATTGCTTATAATAGTTAAATAAATCTTACCTGAATAGAATACATTATAATTTTAAAGCAGTGAACTGCAAATTCATTAGGATCCCACAGTTTGTGATGATCTAAATGCCTATAAATAACAAAGAAAATTTACTTCTGTATTTTCTTTCTTTAAAATCAACAGTATGAAAGCTTAACAAAAAATTATCTAGAACCAAGCTATGTCCAGAAGTGATACATTTTTCCCTCAACTGTCAAAGCTTGTCACATACAACAACAAAATACCGCTCTATACACACGATTATAAATAAATACCTGGATAAAGCAGCAGGAAGGAGGAAAGGCCCTCCTCCAACTCCACAGTGGCAAGCACATGGCGAGGCGAGTGCACAGGGAAGCCAGCAGTCTGCCCATCTCTAAGGCCCAGTTCTAGTCATTTCAAAGGTCACAGACAGAGGACGCCAGAGACAAAGCTTTAGGGTGGCAATATCCAAGAAAGAAAGAAACCCCAAGGTTTCTAGGCTCTCTATAGCATCTGAGCTAACAAGACCCATGCTTTTGGGGGTTTAAGATCTTGCAAATAACAAGCACCATAGGACTTCATAAGCACACTAAGTTATAGGAATCACTGGCCTAGATTATATACACAATTTTCCAGAAATGAAGTACTGTTTCACAGAACTGGTTTCTTTTTGTTTCTTGTCTGCTTTCAAGTTTTAGCAAACTAAATTTGCACTTGTTAAAATCAAAAAGTAGGAAAGATGTTCTTTATAAATAATTTTGATCAATTATCTGTTCAAAGAAAGCAGGATAAAAAGGCTTTTCCTTTAACATTCTGTATTGTACTGTACTGTTGTTCAATGGGAATGAGCTTCTGTCATTTGCTAAAAGAATGAGTAGTGGGGAACAGAATATGTTGGGAATTTCATAACTGGTAACAGAACCATTCTCTTGGGCAAACCATAGGCAGGAGCAGCTGTGCTGTGACCATATGGTGTTCCATAGCCTGGAGCTATGTAGCCAGGAGCAGCTGTATCCCCAACAAAACTCCCCTTGTCAGAGTGCCTCTTCCTCTGCCTCGAACCACCTGGACTGCTGCAGACACAGCTGTATTCACAACACCTTTTGCCTGAGGAATAATCTTCTTTTTCTTATTATTTGCTGCACTGGGTCCAGAAAACAGGTTCTCCAAAGCAGCTAAAACTGCACTTGCCTTTGCCACTTTCTTATTTGGACCTGTACCTCTGAACTTCTGTCCATCTACTTCTACCTCCATTAGATAGTGCTTGTGTCTTCCACCAGTCTCTGAGATGAGTTCATACTTGAGTCCTCGTCTTTTTCCACTGAGCTCTATTACAGGATTTTTGCCACTTGCTGTGAGGATAAGGCCCTGAGTTCTTACCTCTAAGGTACTGGAGGTTTCACTTGCAGAATTTCCAGTATTATTGCTTGAGTTTGAAGACACTGTTTCACTTTTGCCTTCACTGTCTCACTTTTCATCGGAGCTCAAGCATTCAGTGTCCGCATCGCAGCCAGTTGGGTTGCTTGCAACATCTTCACTGCCACATGAAGTTTTGCAGTTTCCTTGGATGGTCCTGAGGCTTCATATATTGTGCCATCCATGTCTACAGACATTGTGAAGATGAGCGTGGACAGAGCCAGATTGAGACAAGAGCTTATACTGAAGCCCACATCTGACTTGATTGAGCCTCATTAGTGCATTCATAAGGTCTACTGCTTTACTACCCAGGATTTTCCTTAAGTTTCATTTCATCTTCTTACTGGGATCTTTATCATCCCCTAATCCATCTTCAAATGGCCTCTTTAGAGCTGCAGGGCCAGCACCTTCTTTATCAGTAATTGACCAGGAATACTTCTGAAAGGGCTTACTTGATGGAAGAGGGTCCATCTCTAACACTTTATAAATCTGGCCAGAGGCTGATAGTCTGAGTGCATGCTGTGCGTTGTGGTGATGTCTTCTTTTTGCTTGACCGTCATAGAGCTGACAGCATGTCGGGTCTCACTCACAAGGATCATGAAGAGCAGAGCCCCCAGGAAATAGTATTCCAGATGCCAAACACTCCATTATTCGTCTCAATGCCTCCCATCACCCAAAGCTCTACTAGAAGTACCTACAGACTTTTCACATACAAGCTCTAGTGGCCATGCTTTTAATGTTGCCCATGTGAGGACTCTGTTGCACAAATCACATATAATGCAAAGAACAATAACACGTGATTTTAATCCATTTGCCCTTGCCTGAAACCATTTGGCACTACAGAGAGATGCAAAGGCATTCAGGCATTTCTGCCTGTCCAGTAAGTCCGGAGAATCTTTCATAGCAACATTTTCTGCATCCTTCTTCTCCAATTCATCTCTAATTAAAGGGGAAGTGAATGTCACCTTCAAAGTTAGCATGGGCTCTTTTGTATCCCGAATTATAACAGATGCATCATCTACACATTGTTCCACTTGGTATTTTTCTTCTGTGAGTTTCTGAATCTGAATGGGAAAATTATCTTTGACCATACCTAACAAGGCCTGTAGGTTTGTCTCTGCACATTAAAACCAGTTCCAAGTCCATATCATCCTTAATCAGTAAGACGTTTTTGCTACCTGGCCTATCCTCATTATAGCACATGATGTCCGACCACTTTGGTCCTTGGAATAGGCGTCTACAGCCTCATCCTTCTTCATGTCTGTCTCACCCTCTGTTTTCGAGCCTTTATTTGTTTCATCCAGCCAATCTGGGACATGTTTAAGAGCACACTCAACAGTAGACACCATATTTTGAACAGCTTTAGGTTCCTCTGAAGATGGATAGATGGTTGAATGTTTCACCATAACATGGCAATCATCATTCGCAAAAGATCAAATAGATCTCATGGTTTTCTATAGTATTTTAGCTTCTCTTTTCAATCCTTTCCTCTCTTTCTTGTCGTCTTCACTAGACACTGTTTTGTGTGGCAGTACCTCCTCATTAACCTGAGTCCCCTGACAGTCACTCAGCATCAAATACAGCAAAGATGTCACAAGACTTTTCTGTGGAATACACCTGAGTTGCCCGCACTCTGCCTGTGCCGGGTCTTTGCTCCCGCTCCGCCACCGCCGCCACCTCGCATGCCTGCGTCTCTGGCTCCTCAGATAAGTGGTGGCGGCTGCAGCAGCTGCCCGCCCTGGTGGCGCTTGTGTCTCCAGATCCTTGCTCTGGCTGAGGCTGTGGCATCGGCGGCAACCCAATCTCAATGTTGAACAAAAACATTCTATACAAATTCTGTACAACTCTATACAAACATTCTATACAAGGCTATACAAACATCACAGCAAATTTTTTTCTTTTTTGTAGTACTGGGAATTGAACCTGGTCTTTTCCACTGAGCTTCATTACTACCCTTTTTAAAAAACATTTTAATTTGAGACAGTCTTAGTAAAACACTAAATTACCAGCTGGACTCAAACTGCCTCAGGTCCCCAGAGCACTGGAATTACAGGTGTGTGTCACCATACCCAGCTCCTCAACAGTTTTTGATACCTATTTCTATCTACTTCAAAAGATACCATCCAAATTCTCAAATTATATATGAATTCTTGGTTTTTAATTACTAGATCATTTTTCGCCTTTTCTTGTAATTCACATTATAATTACTGTATATATCAATCATCTGTCAAGTTTGCTATTAATTATATATTATATACTTGGTACCTTAACTTGCAGAGAACATTTAACTTGTAATTAACTATGCAGTCAATATATAATTACATAATATTTAATAAATACTTAATTTACTACACAGTCAGGATTTATGTTCAGTAAGTTCCACATAGAAACACTGCCCACTTCCAATTACTAAACTCAAGTAGAGTTAGCCTGGTTATCTTCTAGGTTAGTCCTTTAGATTTTTAAGACCTCATAGATTACCTCTCAATAAGAGTTTTAAAATAAAAATAAATTCTGATATTAAATTAGCATATTTGGACATTAAAAAATAAAAGTGCCTTCAATATATTAACCTGATTGGGGTTATTTTTAATGGCATTTTCCTAAGTCGAGAAAGTCTTTAAGTAGTAGATCTCAACACAGGGCAGGGAAGCAGAATGGGATCACAGACACCTCCAGAAATCTAGTGGTTCTCTGACTTTTAATAAAATTTTGTGGTGTATAGATTCTCACAGTTAATGTTTAAATTTGAGCCCTAGAGTAAAAACATCCATCCTAAATAAAGAATTTGGGAAGCTGATATTCAAAATATTTTATATATGCTAAATCCATTACTATAGTAGAAAGGGGGAAAGGATATAGCAAATTTTAAGAAAAGAAACAGCAAAAAAGTTCAGAAACTGCACTGAATTATGTATAATAGATCTATTATATGATAATTTAGAAACACAAGACTTGATGAGCTTTGAGAGAGAACATTTCTGTGAAGAAACACAAAGCTTACACATGTATTTCACCCAGAGGAGACAATGTAAGGACCAATGAGATACACAGTGCTCTGACTCCGATTATTCTCTGGTTAAGAAGAAATTTAATCAGAGAAATAAACACGATCTAAGGCAGCCCAGCCATGGCAAAAAGAAAACCAAGAAAACAGAAAGCAGGAAATTGAAGGAACTGACCACAGAAGTTTGAAAATAAGATAGGTGGACACTGTTTAGTATTTTACTGCATTTCAAGGTCTGTACCGAGATACACATGTTCAATGATGCACCCAGTATTATGCAGAATACTTGAAAGGAAAAAAATTAGTTAACTGGCTGAACTAGTGATCAAATGTACAATATCTAACCTACTCCTATGCTACTTCCTCAATGTCAGGCTGTTTCCAATAGTAACTTGCTCATATAAGTAAAAAATTATTTGTCTTCTCTAAGAATACAAATACAGAATATAGCAAAATCAAAAATAACCAGAAAAACACCAATGACTTACGCAAAAACTGGTCTGACAGCATTATTCATATTCCCAAAAGTCGCTCGACCCAGTAGTTCTCTGAAACAGTTCTCAGCCAGCACAGAGGGATTCTCTTCTTTGTCAGCTGTAGAAGGAGAAGAAGGAGGGCCGATGCGGCTGAAAAAAGAAATAAAACTAATTTAAGAATTCCATGTATTTTCGGTATTGTTTATGGCTTATTCTGGTTCATATGTCTCCATTCTTTTGTCTTTAAAGTAAAATTAAAAAAAAAAAAAAAGAATTCCAATATCAGTTTCAATGGTTAAATATAGTAATTTTATTTCTCAGAAATGTTAAAATTACATTTTTATCCTCAATTTTAAAACTTAATTCTAACTTCATAAAATTTAATACCACAAAAGTTAATCATATAATCTTTGAATCAAGGAAAACTAAACGAAACTATGCAACTTGTTTCCAACAGTGTTCTTTACATAGATAAATAAGACATGCAGCAGCCTGCTACTTATTCGCATTCATCCTTACATTTATAGTGAAATCTGAGTGAGAACAGAGTCATAAGACCATGGTGAGGTATCCCAGTTTAACTCTAAGTGGACAAAATAAAATAATCTGAAAAACACACCCTATAAATAAAAATAAATGCTAAAAGTAGAACATCTGTATATGAAAATGACTTTAGTAGATAATATCTGCTTTATTAACATGTTAAAAAGTTATTTAAGGCCAATTATGAGCAACAGCAATAAGAACATGTATCTGTGGCACTGAGATTACACAGTGAGAAATACAATTTCTCAAGATATAGCAAACAATGGTCTGTGTTTCCTGGATCTTACTTACGTTAACCCTGGACCTTAATGGGAAATGGGTTTTGACTAGCTTATGTCTTCATGAATTTTAAGTACTTTTGAAAGAAAAACTTTAGCTTCAGCTGTAGTACCAAGAACAGGAGAAGTGTAGAAGGTGCTAAAATAAAGTTTCACACTTTGGAAAAGGAGTCTAAACCTGGAGATAGTAGTATTTAATGAATTAAACGTGAGTCCTTTCTGAAGTTATCATAAATTTAAATGAACAGTAAGTGCTACCATAGTTATCAGAGACATCTTATTCACAGATCACTTTTATTTAGGTACTGTACATATAAAGATAAAAACTATAAAATTTAAATTTGAGATCTAAAGATTTAACTCTTTTAAATTTGTTTCAGCTTTTCTTCTTCAAAGTGGAAGAGTTGAGAAGGTCAAGAATAAAAAGCCAAATTGCAAAACGCTGTGTTTAAAGCGCATCAATGTAATTTCTACGTGGGGCAGTAGAAATGTGGAAAGAACCTATGTTTCTGGCACTTGAAAAACTGAAGCAAAGTACAGAATTCCTGCTGCAGCTGACTGCTGAGGGAAAAAATTAGCATGTATCAAAAACCAATATTCCATTTCAAAATATCTTGGGAAAAATGAATCACAAAACAAGAGTATCTAACCTTTTTACTGAAATGCAGCTATATAATCAATAGCTACTATTATTATAATTGTGGTTATTCTCTCTAAAAACCATGCTAGATCTCTAAAGAGTAACACAAGTTCAGCTATAATTTCAAATTCTCACACTGCAATATTAAACAGTATTAAAATAGCAATAATAATGAGCTGCAAGTGTGACCTAGAAAGCATAATGTGATCACTATAGCTTAGTAGTTTTTCCAGAAATTTACATAGTTTTAAATTCACTTAACTTTATTAATTAATTAATTAATTCACTTAACTTTAAGACTACTATTTGCATTACACCAAATATAAAATATGTTTACCTGGCAAACACATACACATATACACAAAAACAACACAGCGTCAACCGAACCTCTTCACCAATTACCTGTCAATATCCTCTATCTTTTGCATGTTGAACAGAAGAGATGGAACAATCTTATCCATATGCTGGGGTTCCCAAATGGTAGCCCGAAGTTCATCATTTACTGTTTTGCGAACCACACCCTGAATACCTCTTATTCCTGCAATCCGTATTCTATAAGGAAAAATAAAATGAGCCATGAAATGTTATGTAAAACAAATCTGTTTGCCTATCTGAGAGAACAAATACCAAGGAAATATTGCTACTGTAATAAAAAAGTATAATATACAAAGTTTATGAAATTAATATCTGAAAAATCTAGCATAATACAGAGATAAATCCAAAAATTACTTTTTATCTTCTTAAAGTAAGCATTTAAAGTTTAAAAGGATTGTTAAATACAGAAATATCTAATATATGTTGTTATGGTTGATACACTGTGTCAACTTTGGGAGTCTAGAGGTTTGGCTGAATGACTCAGCAGGAAGCTAGGGTGCTTACTTTGTATACATTCTGAGCCTGCACAAGAGGAAGGCATGGAGATTATGTGAGTACTACATGCCCCCTGGGTGGGGGTAGCCTATTTACAATGTAAGAGAGAAAAAGAGGCTGTTTGCCCACCATTCCTCCCTTTTGCTGGTTGTTTTTGCTGTGCTCTGCTGCCATGAACGTTTGCCCTCTGCCATGTGCCACTCTGCCTCTGAGCCAGCAGAGGATGGACTGAAACCTCCACAAACTGTAAGCTAAATAAACCTTTCCTTCCTTCATTTTGGGCATTGGGTATTTTGTCCCAGCAAAAAGAAAAGTAACCAAGACATATGTATTATTTTTTAATTAATAAAATCAAAAGCATAGGTTTTCAGAAGATGATGACGATAGTAACTCAAACTAGTATGAAGCGCATTCTATTGTTTGGCTAGAAGTCTCAAAGCTGAGCAGAACTAGGACTCTCTGTTCCTGAACACCAGCCATGTGTCTTCAGACTTCTCCAATGTTCCTCTCTAAAAGGCCCCCACCTCTTAGGAAGATAAACAGGGCCCCTTATCTCTGAAGATAAGAGGCTTTCTTTAAAGGTACCACAAATAACTACTACACCCAGACATCTTCAGTAACACATCCAAGTCTGAAGAGAGATGTGCATTAGCAAATACTTGTAACTTGAAAATTATCCATTTAGTGAGAGAATGTTGCTCTACCCTCAAATCCCAATTCACAGTCCTCAAAATTCCTCAAGCTCTTATCCACTCTTAAAGGAAAAAAGTAGGAAGAAAGGAAAGGAAAAGAATGAGAACAGTGACAAGGAAACAGCACATGAAAATGGCTGAACAAGGACAGCCTACTTGGTTCTCAAAACTTTTTTTTTCTGGTCAAAGTACCCTTCTATTATTTACTTCTCTTTTTCTCCTATTGTTATTTCCCTTTTTCCTGTTACTTGCAATACCCACCAGTTTAATACGATGTTTATTCATCTTACAGCTTACATAATACTGTCTTCCAGAAACTGTAAATAGGCTCAGAGAAGGGAAGATATGGTCAAAGGGGAAGGACTGTTTTACAAACCTTTAGGAATAAAGAAGGCAGTGAAGAGCAGCTGATAGAGTTCACTCAAGTGAACTGGGAAACATAAAGACAGAGTCTGCCTATTGCAGTTGTGTCTGTACATGCTGCTCTCTAAAACATGTGAAACTCTTAGCAGCTATCCCAGGTGGGCAAGCCTAACATCACACGAAAGCTATTTGCTTTACCTACCTGCCACTACTTTTTTAGTGACAAGATGGCCAAGCACATGGTGGCATAGAACCACATGAACAAACAAGATGACACAGGTAGCATGCCTTTGCAGCAGCCTAAAGGGAGTAGCAGCAGATAGCAGCACTTTTGCTGGAGGCAAAAGACTGTATGACTGTAAGGGTAGCAATGGCCCCATAGCTCCAGCGTCGGCCTCACTCTAGATCTAATAACGGGCCTACTTGCACATTCTAGCCATGACCTCCAAAGGAATCTCATAGTTTCCCCATCAATAAAATAGAGCATTTGTTTGTCATGCCTACCACATAGGAATGCTGTAAAGATTTAATGAATTAATTCATGTAAAGTTTTTAAATATTTGGCCCACAGTAAGCAATCGGTGTTATCTACCATTATGATGAGGATAATGATTTCTACAGGTGAAAGTTCATGAAAAATTAAGAGTCAGAACTTAAGACTGTCAAGTATGAGTTTAAAAGGGGAACAATTTTGATGACCTCAGCACTGCAAACATAAAGTTTTTTAGCTTCCAACTTTTCCCTTTTAAACACTAATGAAAACTATCAGACAAAAGTATTCAAAAGACATAGAAGTGTTCAAAAGACATGACATTCACTAGGGGGCGATAAATACCTAACAATAAGGTATTTGTGTTATGTTACAAAGTTTGAATTTCTTAAATCTGTCTTTTCATTAATGTTGTAGATATCAGAAAAACTTGTCATTAATTTATATGTGAAAAAGTTCTTAAGAGCATCCTTAGACGTTCTTTAGGAAAGAAAAAGGATAGTAGTGACTGAGATAAACAGGAAATTATTAAAGCAATCATAGGATTTTTACCTCAAAGCCTTCATGCTTCACAACAAAGGAATGAGGACTATAAACAGCCCACCTCATACTGAAAAAAATTATAACCTCAATAGAGGCACAAAGAATCATATCTGATGAATAACTATTAAATCACCTATTTATTTCTCCACATTAAAATAAATCTTACACTTATTTAAACCAACACTACAGCCACACTATAGCCTATAAATTCCAGCTAAAAGCCAATGAGACTTCCACATGTTCCCATAGTTATTTTAAAATTAAAAATCACAAAACATGCTAAATCTTGAACATTAACTGCCACAGTAACTCTCTGAATTCAGGCTGATTGATTTCTTTTTAGATGTATTAAGAGTTTAACATTAAACTACTTTTCATATTTACCAAGGTCATTTTCACTTTTTAAAGATTTCTAACTATATACAATATCAACTCATATGTACACTGTGTTACAGATAAGTATTCAATTCCACATTCTTTCCTAGGACATATCTAGAAGAAATGTTTAAAAATACCCAGTTAAGTTTTCACAAAAACTTCAGGCTGATGATGACTTGATAGTATACCTCCATTCCATTTAATTAATCTCGACATTCAAAAAGTGCTCACTGAGAGCTTACTGTGTGTGGGGCACCATGCTTAGTAAGACAGCAGTCTTCAACACAAGCCTTATCTTCCTTACATTTATAGTCCATTGAGAGGGAAGACACAAAGAAATATAAAAATATAAGGATATCTAGGAGTAGGATATAGGGTAGCTGGGGAGAACTCTGCAGATAGGATGACATTTGAGGAGAAACATGAACAAATTGTAAAAAGAAGCTGCATGTGTACCTGGGAATTGTTCTAGGTAGATAAACCAGTATTCTTTAGAAGAGTGAGGAAAAGTGTGTCTCAAATGCTTAAGAGACAGCCAGGACATTCACATCACTGGATTAGAGCAGGAGAAAATGATAGAATGATATGATCTGAGACAGGCAGTAGGAACACAAAGGGACATTCTAGCTACAGCAGAGTAAATTTTAGTGAGTGAATTGGAAAAGCACACTTATTTTACAATTTTTGCCAGGTGTTATTCCTTCTACTGGCAATGAAAAACCTGTTTCACCCATACTGTCATTTTCTTTCACAATCATTACATAATACTTAAACTTAATATTCATGAATAAATTGTTATAAATCATGGAGTAAAATAATACATACTCTGTTCGTATTTCTGGATCACTATGGCAGGAATGACACATGGCACTGAATCGAGATACAAAAAAGTCATAACGTCTGTGATAGGATGGTGTGTCTTCTTCAATATTTGCAAATTTGACAAACTAAAAAACAAAAATAACAATACAAACAATATACCTCAACTTTCTGAAAGTGTGGAACAAACTCATTTACTTTCCTTATATGTTACACTAACAAGCAACATATAAATAAAAGGAAATAAAATATATAAAATTCTAAATGCTGTATATAGAGATGCACAAGGAACTTCTGAAATAAAATAATAAACTCTTAGACAATTAAGGATACAGCATTATCAATATTAAATGTAATCCAGTTCCCTTTGAGTGAGTGAGCCCAGACTCTGAGAGGCCTTGCTCTAAAACTCCTCTAAATTTCCTGGATTCTAGCAATGTTTCTTTGGGTGATGAGCTTAGTTAACCTACTTGGATAGATTATTATTTCTTAATTGTGGGTAGAAAATATTCCTAGACAGTAAGACACATGAGTGAATACAAATCATACAAAAAAGATGGGTTGAAGGAAACATGACAAATTCAGAAAACAATATTGATATAGTAAGAATTATACAGCTAGGGAGGCACATGATAGATGGGAGGTAGAATAATTCTACCTCTTTAAAATTACATCTGGAGAACATTTTAAATACCCCCCTATGGCACACACCTGGCCCCTACTACTTTTTTATACTCTCTTTACACCTTATTCAGCTTTCTCCTTTATTTGGTGACTTATTACTTCTGTATACTAAATAGCCCAAAGCAAGAAACTATCGTTAGTTTCCTTGCAAATTTAAATACACACCACCCCTACACCTTCAAGGATATAGACTGACAGCTCTAAAAGGTCATTAATTGATCAAAGTATTACAATAATCAGAACTACTAATATTCTAATGGAAACAAAACAAATAAATGTGGAATAAATTTAAATTAATAATATGATATTAAAAAGATTTTAGATTAATTTTTCTAGGGCTAAGTCATTTGTTTTTATATGACTTACACTATGTTGAAGAGGGCCATTAATACTACACCAGGTTCAGATTAAACTCCTAGCATTATCTGTTCTATAACCTCACTGTGCTGAGTACTTTTACATGAGTTCCTATTTAATCATTCCAACAACTCTAAAAAGATGTCACTATCCCTGTTTATAGACTATTGTTATGGGGACTATTCTCTGTACTCTAAAATGTATAGCAGCAACCTGAGCCTGCTAAACACCAGCAGGACTCCACTTCCTACCAGACAAGTAAAAGCTATCATCGGACATTGCCAAATATCCAGAGAGGAGGCAGGGGAAAAAACTGCTCCTGGTTGAGAATCAGTGCTTCCAAATGTACACAGTTCGAATGACTGGTCTCCAAAGACAACTGTCAACAATATTTAAAAAAATGGTGAAAAATTAGGAATGAGGCTTGTAAAAAACTAAATGGGTGAAGGGACTGTAAGATTCTTTACTCATGTAAAGAATCTAATAATTCAGTTCTAATCTGCAAAAATGAGTATATTTATATTGCATATTATGCCAGACTTAAGATTGAATCCCCCTATTGTATATAGCATTACTATATAATCATTATGCACTATTATTTGTAACCAAAACTATTATAGGTTGAACATCCCTTATTCAAGCTGATTGCAATCAGAAGTATTTGAGATTTCAAAGTTGTTCAGAATTCAGAATATTTGCATGGACTTTACCAGTTGATCATCTCTTATCTGAAAATCTAATCAGAGTGCTCAAAATATTTTAGATTTTGGGGTATTTCAGATTTCAGATTAGGAATGGTCAGTCTATATTATACTAACATTATTTAACATTTTTCTTTCATGAATAATTATTATATATTCAAGCATATTATCCTCCATACTTTTCTACATTTAAAATTGCATACAATAAAAGAGGTAAAAACAATATGCGCTTACTAAGAGCTTCATATAGATTAACTTGTGTCATATAACACTCTTACAAGTTGGAACTATCGGTATGCTAATTTCACAGATGAAAATCTGCAGGGGGAAAAAAGGTTAAATAACTTGCCCAAGATACACATCTAGAAAGTGGTGCAGGCATAATTCAAAGCAAAGCAGCTGGACTCTGGAATCAGGTTGGCAGTGTAGTCTTCCTTTCCTTTCCTATCAGAAAATCATCATCCATGAATGACAGTGGATGATATATGATTCTGTTGGTTGTTGATAAAAATGTGGATAGGAACAAACAATATTCACAGATTGAATGTCTTAAAGCTTCCTCACAAGGACTAAAGGTTATAAAGGAAAACTAAAGACAAGAAAGAAACTTTATAACTGTGTTTTAATTTCTTTTGGGTACTCATGTAAAGAAAACAGAAAAAACATTACCACTATATTTTTTTCCCTTTTCTTTTCATCAAACTCTACAGTATACGGTTCAAGATAGGAGAAACGAAATGTATTAAGTAGAAGCAGTTTAGAAATAGTCTAAGAAGAAATGAAGATGGAAACTAATTGCTGAAGAAAAAATGCCTTCAACAAACAGTAAGAGGCGCATATCTATAATCCCAGCACTCAGAAGGCTGAGGCGCAAGGATCACTGCGTTTGAGACCAGCCTGACATATAAAGTGAGTTCAAGGCCTGTGTGAACTTGCACAGCAAAATTCTGCCTCAAAAAGGCAAAAACAAAAACAGAGAACACCTGAATAGCCACATGTGAAATGTGGATGAAGTTGAACCCCTAACTCGTATCACATACAAAAAAACTGAAAATAGATACTAGATCTATAACACTCTTAGAAGAAATCACTATGATAGAATTTTGTGATCCTGACTTATGCAATGGTTTCTTAGATATGAGACTAAAGCACAAAAGAAAAAAAGTAACAAAAGAAAAAACAGACCAACTGTATGTCATCAAAATTAAAGCCATTAGTGACTGAAAGCACACCAACAAGAAAGTAAGCACAGACCACAGAAGTGGGGAAGATATTTGAAAATCATCTATCTGATACAGGACCTATATAAAGAATATGTAAAGAACAACCACAGCTCTACAGTAAGAAGATAAAGCAATGTAGAATACCAAGGAAGTGACAGAAATGATACCTGCTAGGACACTAAGAAAATACTCCACAGGAGATGCCGACATGACAAAGACCTATCCCTGGCAACAATGTGCTCTTATTTGTGGCTGAGCTCTCTGGAACTTTCCCATTACTTTCAAATGCTACCACGCACTATACCTCCTAGGGAGTCAATTTCCTAAGCAACTTGAATAAGTGAATACTTGGCAAACACTTGCTGAAATAAAGCAGGATAAAATCTTAAATGGCTTTTAAAATCCTAAGCCAAGTATCACAGATAAAGAAAACTAAAATTATCATGATCTTTTCAACCTTTTTCTAAAATATGACCTTTAAATTTTTCAATTTAAAAAATAAGTGAACAATTTGAATAGGTATGTCTCCAAAGAAGACATATAGTCAAAGAGCTTTAAAAACAAGTTACCAAAGAAAGAAAAATGAAAACGACTATGAGAAACTAGTTTAGAGCTTTTAATATGGTTACAATAAAAAAGACAGACAATAATGCATGGGTGACAAGGTAAAGAATGTGGAACACCCATGCACTGCTAGTGGGAACAGAAAATAACGCAACCACTTTGCAACAGCTTGGAACAGTTATCATTTTTGGCCATTACACTCCTAAGTATATGCCCAATAAAGTGAAAATTTATGCCTGCACATACACTTCTAAACGAATGTTTACAACAACCGGAAAGTGAAAACAATCCTCATGTCCAGAAACTGATGAGTGGATAAATAAAAATGTAGTGTACCTATACAATGGAGTACTAGTCAGTCATAAAAAGAAATGGAGCACTAGATGACTTTTCAAAACATTTCATTAGGTGTAAGAGGTCATGCACAATAGGTTACATAATATTTTACGTATTTATTATTTTTTTTGGCGGTACTGGGGATCAAACTCAGGACCCTGTGCCTGCTAGGCAGGCGCTTATTCCACTGAGCTACATCCCCAGCCCCTGGTTACATAATAGATGATTCCATTTATTTGAAATATCCTGAATAGGAAAGTCGATTAAAAAGAAAAAGTAGATTAGTGGTTTTCAGGAGTAGTGGAATCAAGAAATGAGAAAGTAATAGATATGCAACTCTATAAATATCAAAAAGAAATCACTGAGTTATGTACTTTATAAGGGTAAAATGTATAAGGTATTAGTTTTGAAAGGGCTTGAAAAAGGAAGAATAAAATACAAAGTCAGTAGGTGTAGCAGGTAACCCAGAGAAAGTAAAAATGAGAGATACGAATTCACTTATAGGAAGGATTCCATTAGGACTGGTGATCAAAGACTTTTACAAAAAGGAACAGAAAACATTAAGCAAAGTATTCTAATCATTTTCATCTGTATTAGTTGTCTAAATGCACTGAACCACTAACTGACATTTACCAAGTAAAAACATTCTAAGACATTATTTCTAGATATTCTAATCAAGCTTAACTTAATAAGGAATCATTTTACACACAGAATTTGTTCCAAGAACTTGAAGTTTTGGTTCCCCTGATTCCAGTAGCTTTGCCACCATATGAAGAAAGCTTTCCACAAATGGCTTGATGCTTTGAGAGTGGCAAGCCATGAGAAGTTGGTCCAGCGCCTCCATAGCAATCAGAACGTACCTAAATGTAAGACAAAAGCAGCATCAAAGCATTTCATGCTCTCTTAATTCTCCAATGTGCTTTTTGTTAGAATAATTAAAATAAATTTATTTAAGTGCACAGAACATAGGCAAATTTAGTGTCTTCTAAGTAAAATCTTAATTCTCACACAACATGAATAATCTTAATAAATTATAAAATAATACACATATTGAAGTAAACAAAAGCTATTCCATTTTCTCCCCTGTAAAACAACTACTTCAGAGCCACTTTAGCATTATCTTTGTGTGGATTTTTCTTTCTAAGCACAGCCATCACTCAGATTTTTAAATATATTTGTGTCAGACCCAACATAATTATTACAGTAATGTGACTAAAGCTCCACCATGATCTATTTATATTTCCACATACAAGCTGGTAAAACAGTACCAGCAACAACAGAATATTATAAGGAAAATTTCGTGAATTTTATTATACAAATTGATTTTAAATCTTGTACATATTAGAAACTAAAATTCAGTCTTCAGATCTCTTTTACTAGACTATTAAACTATCTGTGCCTTTAGACCCTAAAATGGTTTATGTGGCAGCAATGTGCAGGCACAGAAAACCAGTGTGTCACTTGGAGAGTGAAAACTCTCAGAAACCACAATTATAAAATGACAATGAAGAAAGTTATCCAAATCACAAAGTTATTACTTCTCAAGCATAAAGAGTGGGTTAAAAAGGCAGACCATTACCCAAAGGCAACAGCATAGCTAGCGCAGCTTCTGATCAGTATCTTGTATCTTCTTGACCTAACACTGTTTTCTTATTCCTCTGAGATATAAAACTGAACCTGTGCAAAAAGTTAGTTGTTTACCAGGATTTGTTTTCAATTCAGAGATTTATTTTAAAATTATACTATCACACATGGCTTTTTTTTCTTTTTGGTGTCTTTTTGAGACAGGGTTTCAGGATGCAATTCATGTTGACTTTGAACTCAGTTTTCAGCTGAGGCTGGCCTCAAACTTGAAGTGATTCTCCTGCCTCAGCCTCCTTAGTGCTGGTACCACCACGCCCAGCTATAGTATCACACTTACAGACTTGAGAAAGCTGATTTCTACTATGTCCCATTAGCATGAATCCAAAAATTAATAGATGCCAAAGCTAAATATTTAACTCTGTTAAATAACATTAGAATATTCACAAAACTTGACCACTAGAAAATATAAGCTACAGCATCTACACTGATTTTACATATTTCTTTTAATAATATTATAATGATTTATCCTCTACATACTGTTTTTGTCTGCCTAGATAGGACCAAATTCTAGATATGCTAATTAAGCTTAATTTAATAAGCTTTTGTCTTTATAAATAATAATTTATAAGATGATTTAGGAAGAATTTTCCAAGTATACTAGATTACCAATAATTAATTTCCTTACCCAGAACGATGTCTGACAACATCCCTGCTCAGTCTTTCTGCTAAGTAAGAACCTATTCGGTCCAGCTTCTCTGGAGCAGATACTGCATAAAATGTCAATTTTTCCATATCAGCTTTAACAAGGCCATCCTAAAAATAATAACAAGGTAAATTAGGTTCTCTACATTGTTTAAGTGATGTCTTCTTTAAATTTCCCCTTTTTAGATTGAGGTTTAATCCAAATTTATGTTAAAACTTTCTGAATATAATTTCCTTATGTTATTATTCACCGTTATGGAAACAGACCTTTCAAAAAGTTAAAGAAATCCCCCATTTAGGAAAAACATTTAAATGGTCTTTTGCAAACAATGAAATCATACTCTAACACTTTCCTTCATAAAGAAGTATCTCAACTGCAGAATGCTGGAATGGAATAGATATTACTGAAAAGATTTCATATTGAATTTCTTTCAATTTAAAAATTTTAATATATTTAATATATTCTTTTACATACATAACAGTGAACATATTACTTTTTAAATGATTCAGAACTTGCTAATATGGTTATAAAGTTTTGCTATAATTAATGGATAAGAAAGTATTCAGAACTGTATCCATCCATACTTAGGCAATGTATTTTTAAAAAGAACAGGAAAAATAACAGATCCCTGACAGAGGATTAAAAAAACACCGCCTATGTGTTCTGATGATGACATGCTACATGTCAGAAACTGTGATAAGCACTAGAGAAGCAATAATCAGCAAAGAACTATAGTAACTGATTAGGTCCTCAAAAGAAGTTTATGAGACAGCTACTCTTTATTATTTCCATTACACAAGGAAAAACATGCCTGAGATCGCATGGCTAGAAAGTAAAAGAAATCACTTACTTCTTCCCCTTCACTAGAATACTCTTCAAAGGCAGAAGCTATAACATATATACTTCTATATCTAAGCACCTACTGCTAATCCATCTTGGATATATTATAATATTTTTGTATGTATTTGTTTTAATAAATTTAATAGTAAATATGGCTCCAGAATAATGAATGCATGGTTCATGAAAATACTTTTTAATTAAGCTGTTTTTTATACTTCTATTTAAATAAGTGTTATCTGAACCCCTGGCAAAATATTCTCTTCACAACAACTGTGCAATTTATCTGTTACCATTGCTATCATCAGGTGTTCAAAGCTCTCTCAACATCTACAAGTTAAAGGGCACAAAGTAGATGTCTTCCTGTTGTTCACATTCCTTTATCCTTTGCCCTCTACCTTACCTTAAATAACTATATGTCCCAGACTTCCCAGGGAAATGAATTACAAACTAGTCTTTTTTTTTTTTCCCGGTACTGGGGATTGAACTCAGGACCCTGCGCTTGCTAGACAAGCGCTTATTCCACTGAGCTATATCCCCAGCCCCTTCCCAGGGAAATGAAAATTTGAATATTCAGTCTATTAACTGACATACCTGAAATTTCAAATCAGAAATCATGTTCAACAGTATCACCACCCCAGAACACTACTAGTAGGCTATAGGAATCTGGGTGAGGACCACACTGGTCATTATCTCAAATGTTATCTCTTGCTTTCCCAGCCTTTCCTTTCTTCTTCTCACTTGCAATGACAAGACTAATATTCTCTACCTTTCCAAACAGGGTATGTTCTCCAAAGCTCAGCAAACCTAATTTCCTCTAAGAATACTTTCCAGAGACTGCCAATCCATAGTGATACCTCCTTCCTTTAGAGACAAAAGTTTTACCACCTGATTATTTAGCATTTTCCTTACTGATTTATGGATTATGACTGAATATTTAGTATGCCTCTGCTTTGTCAGTCATGGGATGAAAAGCTCCTAAAAGGCAGATACCATATCTCAGAGTTTTTTAATATGCTATAGATAATCTAGGCTCTGACAAGCTGATTGCTTAAATAGATTTGATTAAAAATGAGATAAATCAGGCTGGGGGTACAGCTCAGCAATAGAACATTTGCCTAGCATATACAAAGACCTGGCTTTGATTACTAGCACAGCAAGGGAGAGGGGATGAGAACATTCATGTTAACATCACCAAAAGGATTCTTTATAGTTGATTACTGGAAATTAAACTCATATATAGTATGTTGTCTTCGTAACCAATTAATGAAACACTAAGGGAGTTTGGAAAGCCTAAGGCAGTGTCAAACAAAATCACTCAAACCCAGCTGCTCGGATATTAGTCATCCTCTCAAAGGTATTGCAATTTCTTACAAAAACTAGACAGTATGTAAGTAAAAAGAAAACAAACTGAAACAGTCTCCCTTTATCTTTCACTTCTCTTCTAATAACTGTGTGGCCAACTCTTAAGTACTCTTTAGGTCCCAGCTTAGATTTCATTTTCTTCAAGGCTTTATTCTCCTAAATCCAAATTAGATACCACTCCTATCTATTCCAGTAGCACTTTGTACTTCATTTGTCTGTCAATATTTTTTTCACACAATAGCTTAATTGCCAATTTTAAGGCAATTCTTTTCTAGGAGTTTGGTGGGAGCAGAAACCCATGTCTGATCACAGTTTATATCCTGAGCACACAGTGTAAATCATCTGGCATTGGTTCATACATTTTTGATGAGTGAATGTTACTTAAATCAAGCACTATCTAGATTACAAAAGAACATTATGCATATATCATGCCAAATGTATGCCTGATCTACAAAAAGGATCTGAAAACTAGACAAGCAAGCACTGTCACTTAAAAGTTAAAAAGGAAATATAAAAACAATTATGTATGTGACGTACGTGACAAGACATAGGGTAAAAGTAGAGAAATGAAATTAGGGAAACCTTAGAAAGGTCAGCAGGGGGGCAGAATGGGTCAGCAAAGAGAAGAATCAGTAGATGTAGGTCAAATTACTTTTGGATCCTCAGGGAAGATGTTGTCCACCAGGCGTTTGTAGCGAGGACGCAAAGCAGAACAGCAGCAGCATACTCCTGCTTGAAAAAAAATTAACAGGTATAAAAATTGCTACTGTAAACTGATCAACAAATTCAAGTTTCCAAATACTAATGGGCTATTGAAAAAACAAAGTTCAAACTGTGATAAATAGAAAAAGCATGCAATGTGTTTATGAAATAAGGATGTTAAATTTCTTCTCCTCTCTCCACATACTCATTCAACAAATACTTGAATCCATATGCTAAGAAATTGCATTAAATGCCCCATTTTGGTTTTAATAATTGAGGGTTTTGTTTTGTTTTGTTTTTTGTCTTTTTGAGGCAGGGTTTTGTTATGCAGTTCAGGCTGGCCTTGAGCTCATTTTATAGCCCAGGCTGGTCTCAAACTTGCAGTGATCTTCCTGCCTCAACTTCCTGAGTACTGGGATTACAGCCCAGCAATAATTGCATTTCAAATAGTAAATCTTTTGTCATAGAGGGTGATTGGTAGATTAAAAACAAAGGGCTGAATGGTGGCCCATATCAAATCTGTCCTATTAAGCAAGTACATGGTCCATATCCCTTAGTTCCTTTCTGAGCTCATCTATAGGATGAGCTGGCATCCTCCCACCACATGCATGTCCCAACCTACTTCACAGCAAGTTAGGTTCTCGCCTCTGAATATTTCTTCTATTTCCTCTGTCTTGAACATACCCAAATCCCTATTAGACTAACCCTGTCACTTGTTCCAATTCTTCCCTTAAATTCTCTGACTACCCCTTACCCTGTTCTGCTTTTTTCCCATAGCACATATTACACCACATATTAAATGATTTTCATATTGGTTTCACTGGTTATCATCTGTCTCCCCTCCATAGGACATGAGGTCAGTGAAGGCAGTGATCACTGTTTTGCTTCTTGCTGAGCCCCAAGAACCTGGAATAACATATGGCACAGAGTAGGCATCCAAATGTTTGCTGAGTGTATGCTCACATGCAAGAATGAATGAATTTGTATTGTGTTAACTTCAACAATTTCTTCCTGTTCTTTGTTTTCCATTTCTATCACCTAATTCACACTTAACATCTTACCTATGCAATATATTTCTCTAGCTTGTTAATTGTTTCTCAGTGGGTATTACAACCCATCTCTACTAATAGTATTATATGATGCTTCCAAAAGCTCACTGATACCTGAGCAAACATATACAAACACCCCAGCACATAATCACATCCTTTCAAACTTACAACCTTTCCATGTTATTAATCACATTTTATACTTCAAATATTTAATATATTCCAAAATAGCTTAAGTTTTAATGAGCATATCCTAGTTCCTGAAAACATATAAAAAAAACTTAAACAGGTAATTTAAAAACTAAAGTGAAAATGAAACACTAAAGAATCTGCAACAAATATAACAGAGAACCTGTACCCAATTTATAAAACTTTTATTGGAACAAGACAAATAAATAAATAGAAAAAGGACATGATTAAAAAATATAGGTTCAGTTATTTCCTTAAATGGCTAACTGGCATATTAGCTCTCTAGAAATAACAATGTGCATAGGAAGGATCAACTTTCTTGTCCTGCAAAACAATAATTTAAAAGAAAGATTGGTCCTGAGACATTATTAAGTTATTCCTATGATTTGTAAAATTAGGGTTCATACCTAAGTGTACATTTATATGTATTTAGAGAGACAGCATAAGAGAATACTTGTGCTAGAAGAGAACTCAGTTGTAAGCAGCCTTTGCTACTATCTTATCAAGTAATGGTATATAAGAAACAATTTTCTCTAGATCTTATGCTCTTTATGAATATGCATCATGCATTCATGCATTTGTTTACCAAATATCAGGTGCGTGCCCAGTAAAGGTTAAAAATAAAACTAGGTCCAGATTTGCAATAGAGTGGAACAATAAACTAATGATAAAAGCAAATTAGGTTAAGATTTATACAGCATTTTTTCAGAACAATAAAATAGTGTGTTTATATTATTAAACATTTCTAGTGACCTAGTTTAATAAAAACAGGAATTATAGCAAAACTAATCAGGTAGCTTACTAACAGGCAGATGAGAATCCAGTATATAAAACTACAACACTGAAGTCAGCTCTTTCTATATCATATTTACACAAGGAAGTATAAAAGGGACATGATCTCTGCACTTGAGTTTATAAACTGTTGTAAGAACCAGTGAGGGAAAGGAGAAGGGAAAGAAGGGAAAATTATGTATGTATGTACATACAGGATAGCTAACAGTTATACTACTGTCTTCTGTTGCTTTACTGAAAGGAACAGTTAAGGATTACTAGTTTGATCATTATTGCATGTCTTTATTTGTTTTCTGAGAAACCACTTGAAGATATCAATATGTAACACAACAACCATTGTTAATTTCCTACCACTCTGTCTGTAACTCTATATTGTTTGTATTGTTCTTATGCTATTTTGTAAACGGATGTCTGTTGTTTTCTTCATCCTTAAAATTAAAAAGATTAAAAAAAAGAACCAGTGAATAATTCAGCAACATATACATAGGTACTGTACATTGATAATATAAAATGTTATTCATCTGTCTTACTTTCCTCTCACCATTGAGACAAAACACCTAACATCCAAGGTTAAAGGAGGAAAGGTTTACTTAGGTCACAGTTTGTAGAGGATTCAGTTTATAGTTAGACTGGTACCAAGACAGTGTGACACATGGCGGGGGAAACAGTTCATGGTGGCAAAAGACAGCAAATATTAACAACCAAACCTTGATGCTATCTTTCTGCCCCTTTTATACTCTATCCAGCCTGCTGGGATTAGGGCAGTACCAATCGAATCAGTAGACTGATCCAGCAATCACCCATCCTTAATCCCAGCATTGTACCACCAATTGATCACAGACTCTAGACTCAGCCACCTCTGAAAAAGGCCCATCGAAAACTTCATGAGGTGGGCTGGGGATATAGCTCAGGGGAATAAGCGCCTGCCTGGCAAGTGCAAGGTCCTGAGTTTGATCCCCATTACTGCATGTTGGGAGC